>JAHBMJ010005301.1:0-71173 GCA_018398765.1 Chromera velia | reverse complement strand
ATTCAAAAATCAAAAAAAGAAAAAGGAAAAAAGAAAACTGCACGCGGGGACCGGCACCGTCATGGTCTTTAGACAGGGGTGGGGGGGTGGGGGGGCGTCCCTGCGGAGGGGGATTCTTCTGATGCTGTGTCTTCGTATCTTGCGGGAGGACTCTTTCGGCGGTAACGAAACTCTCAAAGTCCCATACCGAAAGAGCGACGGTGCTGGTGGGGCCGGAAACCTTCTCCAGAACCTCTTCTCTCTCTCAGGATTCCTGTTCTGAAGGGGACGGGTTTTGATGCTCTTGGTCATGCGTGGAAGCTCGGTTGGGGATGTCGCTAGAAGCAGAAGCAGAAGCCGAGGCGGAATTGGGTTCTGCGGCTGGGGCGGAGACGGGGGCTGGCATGGGATCGGGGGCGGCGGCTGCATCTGGCTCTGGCTGGTTCTCTTCTGTTCGGTGCAGCCTTCTTGATTTTCCTGGTGACGACCTTCTCCAGGGGGGTTGCGATAATGGTGGGGCTTCAGGGGGAGGGTCTTCGGGGGAAGCCGGAGGATTCGGCAATGCTGCTGCGATAGCTGAGGAGGAGGAGGACGACGACGAAGAGGAGGAAGAAGAAGAGGGAAGGGAGGGAGGTGGGAGGGGAGGGTTCGGGGACAGACAGACAGACAGACAGACAGACAGACAGACAGACAGACAGACGGACAGACACACAGGCAGGCAGATGGACCGACAGACGGGCACACAGACACACAGGCAGGCAGATAGACAGACAGGCAGATAGACAGACAGACACACAGACAGACTTTATCGTCCTTCCTACAGACAGACAAACAAACAGACAGACAGAGAGACATATAGATAGATCGGCAAGCGGAGAGACAAGCGGGCAGACAGAAAGCGCGGCAGAAAGATCGAGAAAGACACGGAGACACACACATGAAACTGTGAAGGCGCGAGTCCTGAAGTAGACACACGCATGGACACAAACGAGTAGGTCGAAAGGAAGAAAAAGACGCAGAGATACACAGACTGACTGACCGATGCAACAATACAGCGTGAGAACAATTGACAAGCTGACGGACAGACGAATACGTACACAGATACGAGCCCAAACATTACACGCAAGCACGCCGTCGCGCGCGTGCGCGCGCACACACACACACACACACACACACGCGCGCGCGCGCGCGCCACTTACCCTCGTCGCTCTCCTCGCTTTCCTTGGTATCCTTCTCTCCCTTAGCATTGGGGGGGGGTCCCACGAAGAACTTCGCCCCTTTGGGGCCGTCCACGAAGACATCCCCAAAGATCGCACAGCTGGAAGGAACTCCGAAGTCATTCGTGAACGTCGAGTTCCCTGCTGCTCCTGTCATCATCACCCCTGCAAAGTTATCCCCCAGAGTAAATTGTGTCTTGTCCGAGAAGCGACCATTCAGGGGTGAGGTCATCCTGCCAATCACCTCGGTCTCATCAACGTCAATGTTAGGGGGGGTCGGTTCGTCTGCTCCAACTACGCAGCGCAGGCCGCCGTCCACAGGGGCAATGCCGAAGAAACCGCCGTCAAAGGTCTCACACTGCACCAACCCATCGGGAAGATTAGTGAATACCATGTTGGTTCCGCCGAGGATGACCCCCAGGTCCTCCTTTGTTGGCTGAACGTCGAGTATAAAGAATCCGCGAATATCGTTGTCAACCTCGAAACACCCGAACTCCAGGGTCCACTCTTTGCTTCCAAAGACGGGCACAGTCTCGTTCAGAGCGGGGGGGGCGACGAAGTACCTGAGAAGCTCGCCAGTGCCGTCCTTTCCTCCCTTGAGGAGATCCTCTTTGCCACCTGTGAGACCAGAAAGGTCAGGCACTTTCAGCCCCTCGAACTTGAACTTCTCCAAATCGACCGCTGCATGCATGCACTCAGTGGAAGGTCAGTCAACCGATGTGTTTAAGTGAAGAAGACAGATAGAAAAAGAGAAAACAGCTGCAGATCTAGTCAGAGTGCAGTGAGACATGTGCGTAGAGCATATATACAAGTGTTCTCTTCATCACGGTGTTGCGAGGACAAACAGTGCGTATACATGCATGTGTTGCTTTGTGTATGCATGCGGATACATGCAGACAGGCCAGAGCTGCCTCTGGATTCGACGCGAAACAGGGTGGGAAAGGAGAAGGAAACACATATCGAGTCACTTACCCGCATCTATCTGCGAGAGGCAGGTAGTCAGAAAAAGCGCTGAAACGAATTTCATTGTGTGGGAATTCAATTGAAGCGATCGACTGTTGTTGTATATGTTTGCACAGCAACGTGCCCCAATCAAGAAAAGGAAACTCGAGAGCTTTCTCAATCCAGACGATTCCCTTAAGCCTCAGTGTATGGAAGTGCTTTGTCTACTGTGACAACGTGTTTTGAACTTTCGAAATTGGCATTGCTCAAGGATTCAAAGGGACATATATACATCGGGCAACGATCGAATCAAAAGTGTACGTGTTGTTTAACCGTGAGAGTGCATGCATTTTCCCCCCGGCCCCAAAGATCGACCCGCGGCTGCATGCATGTGCATGGGGCCGCGGCCGGCCAGTCCCGGCCGCGGACATCACCTCGGAGAAAAGTGCCCCTCGAGCAACTCGCACGGAGCAGCGAACCGCATTATATTACATTTCGCCTCAGAGGGCAGCTCATCCTAGGCCACCTCATGTGCAGTGCAAAAGCCCTGAGATCCAATGCGCACTCGCATAAACGCGCAAGGTTAATTGTGACGTACGTACGGACGTCGGCGCGTGCACGTTAATTATATATATAATTGAAACCGTCGACCAATTAGGTATTAGGTATTAAGGGGGGGTATGGGAGTATCCGCCCGTCTGGGTAGTACCTCCACCCCATACACATGCATCACGCAACTGCTCAGCATTACCCGCCGCATGCTACATGTCTGGTCATGTATACGGTCTATCGGCCCGCTCCCTAGAGTGGTCCTGGACAAAAAACCTCCAGCATGCAGTACCAGTTAATGAGGAAAAACAAGCCAAGACGGAAAACCGACTCATGCTAAGAGGAGAAGAACTCCTACCAAGCATGCTGCATCAACGACCAAGAAGAAGAATGGATAGATTCAGTCAGCACAACCTTCTCTAGGTCTAAGAAGAGGGTGCAGCGCCAGACAGTCTTCGACTTCCAAGGCCAGAACCAAATCTCTCTCTCCACCTCAAGTTATGCTCTCCCGCTCCGGCCCAGTATATCAGGCGAACATACCCAACCCCCTACTCCTTTACAGACAAGAACATTATGTACAAAGGATGGGAAGATATACACCCTTGACAGCGAAAGCATCCGCTGTCTCATTACCAGGCTCTTTATTGTACGCCTTCACCCATTGGATGGACACAGTCCCCCCTAGTACCCATTCGTATTCATTAACAAGGCTGACCAACTTGCTAATCAAATCTTGATTGCACACTAGCTTTCCATCAGGGCTTTTCCAACCATTTCTTTCCCATCACGGAACCTATGACTCCAGGGCTTGGCAAGCATACCACGAATCGGATTTGACTATCAGCGTGCGAGGAGGACCATGGAGAATTCCAGTTTTAAGTGCAGCTATGATCGCACTCAGCTCGGCTCGATTGTTTGTCTGCTTACCTCTGAGTCTACAGCTGAGGTTACATAGATGTTCAAAACCCTAATATGTTCTATAACCCACCTTTGCGTGAGGCGTACTATTAGAGCGGCTGGCGCCATCCGTGTAGACAACTGACACTTGTGAGAGTGGCAGAAGGGGGGGAAACGGGTAAGTGCCTGAATGGTATGCATCTAACGACTGGACAGCAGGCAACATGGTGGAACGCCGGCCTACAGAAAGGGTTGATCTAGCAGCAACTCTACATAGCACACTGGCTTAGATAGGGGTTGCAGACGTTGAAGAGAAGATCGGAAGACTCTGACCCTGAATGACGATAGCTTGATGTGACTGTCTAGCAAACGTTATGCCCCTCACCCTCCCCGTGCCAGCAGACCGATTCGGTAAACCCTGTCGGCCCATATCTTCTCCATCCGAAGGGGTGTCTTGTCTCGTTATGTCTCTTTATTTGCGAACTAAAGACTCGTTGATCCCCACCAACGTTCGCCCTACCAATCCAGGGCGTTCAGAAAGTAGTGGGACAAGGACTTTGACGAAGAATATCTCGCTGTGGTCAAATGTGCTAAGGCTGAAGTACTTCGCTTTCAGTGAAACCCGCAGGACCTACTGGAATCGATCTCTAGCAGAGTCAAATTCTGGGCAGTCAGAAAGCGTGTGAAGCTCGTCACCGATGGGTAGATCTTGCAGTGGCGTCGTTGGGTTTCGTTCTTTGCAAAATGAGCAGCGGGCAAGAGGGGAAAAAGCCGCCATGCCTCTAAACAAGGCTGTCCTGGCCGAGGTCTGGCAGATCCCCAGTCAGAAAAGAGAGATAACTCGATGAGATTGGAAGGGAAGCGAGCGTTCCAGAAGGTAGGAACGGGGGGATGGTTTTTCAAAGTGCGGCCACGGCTCGTGACACCACAGCAGATGTGCAAGCCTGCTTGACGAGGCATTGGAAAGGTGTGTGCAACCATAAGGAGGGGACGGAGATAGAGGTAAGACGAAAAAAGGGGGGGGGACGCCTGGAGAAGACCAATTTGTCTGTTAAGTTGCCGTCTCCCAGACTCTTCTCTGCACACCACCCATCGGCGATGAAAAGAGCTCCCCCCCCCATGACATTACCGTACTCGAAGACAAAAGGCTCTGTGGAAGCACATCAGCGAGGTCTAGTTTTGCTACGAGGCAACAGGACAAAACGAAAGAAACAAAGTCATCCGAAATAGCCAGTTATCGCCTCTTACACAGTTCTCTGTACACGAGGTTAGTTACTAGGTCATTCACTGGCTTCTGCGCCACCCCCCACAGGAACCTGAGCACTCTTTCTGCTAGGGTTACGGCTGCGGGCAGGATACCAAACTCAAGGAAGGTGAGAATCCTTGGGGAGGTTCGGGGAAGGCCAACCTGGGACCGGCATAGGCTTAACCAGAAGTCGTCAATAAGATGCAATTGTTGAGGCGACAGGCCCGCTGTCTCTGCCGAATAGAGGAATACTAATAAGGCTGCAGCCCTGCATATTATTATCAACCTCTCCGGGGAAACCTTACCAAGTAGTGCAAGTTTCCCAAGTAATGCAAACACCTTCCTCTTCCCTTTTTTTAGACGCATTTTAAAAGCACGACTGACCGCCCCATTCCTGTCGAAAATTGCACCCAGATATTTAAACTCCGAACAACGTTGTATGACTTTCCCCCCAAAGAGAAAGACCTTCCTTTTGCCCAAACTCCATTTCTCCCCCACAAACAACGAGTATGACTTTGAGACATTCATAGATAATCCGTTTTTCTGACAGTAGGCAGACAAACGATCAAGCATGCAAGTCAGCTCACCTGGGTCTGGGTGAAACAAAACGAGATCATCAGCGTAAAGGAGGCATTCAAGCTTACAGAAGTTAGAAGAAGGCCTAACCCCAACCTTAGCGGAAGTCGGGTGACTGGAAGACGAAGAGGAGACAGACGAAACAGCTGCTAGCAAGGCTGGAGGGAGAGCGGAAGACGAAGAAGCGGGTTAGGGATTCTGATCAGATGGCCCAGTCCTATTTGGCGGGGCCAGCGATAAAAGACGGGAGGTCATTTATAAAGAGATTAAATAACAGTGGTGAGAGTGGATCGCCCTGCTTGACCCCAACGCTCTCTCTAAACCAAAACTTGCCAGCAGTGGGAGCCAAGCCCGCTGCACACCGATTCTGCGTACCCTTACTGGCAGGTTGACAGACCGTTGCCCACACGTCGGTGTACATACCTTGAATAACCCGTACCCAATGAGAGGGGACCCACTCCTCTTTTAAGCACTCCCACAAACGCTTATGTCCTACTGAGTTGAATTTTTGCTTCAAGTCGATGAAAACACAATGCATACCCGGGGAGTGATACTTTTTGAGGATGTGGTTAAAAACGAACAGAGCGTCCCTGGTACCAGGTCTTTTACCCTTTTGAAATCCAAACTACACCCGGGAAAGTGAAACAATCTTCCTCAATCGCTGATCAACGAGTGAACTGAACGTCTTTGAAAGGTGTCTAAGCAGGTGGATCGGTCTGTAGGAGGCCGGGTCCTCCGGGTCTTTCCCGGGCTTCAGCACCGGCGAGATAAGACATCTATTCCAGATTGATGGAATTCTGCCCTCTACAAGGCAGACGTTAAACACGTCTGTGACTGAGGCTACGAAGAGCGGGTTTTGGAACCATTTCCTTACGTTCTCAACCACCAGCCCATCAACGCCAGCCGCCTTCTTTTTCTTACCAGCCCTGAGACAGGACTTTACTTCCTCCTGAGAGAAGAATTCGAGATCCGGGAACGGCGATACCCTACCAGTAGTTTCCCATACACCAGACGGGGCTCTGGGATCGGAAGCCTCAGGTTGGGAGGGGAGGTCTGAGAGGGGGGAGAGGGGAGGAGAACCTGGCGGTGGGACTGGGAGGGCAGAGGACCCCTGAAGTGAGGGGGGTATCTCGGTGCTTAAGGGCGCCAAACCTCGCACAGGAGGGGCACAGGCATTCTGTGAGGCAGTTAAAACCGATATGCTAGGGACTGTAAGAGAAAAAGAACTTAAAAGGGGCCCCAAACAGCATTCCCCGGGACTAGATTCCTCAGGACAGCGGAATACTTGAGCAAAGTGCTCAGCAAAAGCCCAGGGGGAGGGAACTTGTGTTGTGGGGGCAGCTGATGATGTAACAGAGTGGACTCTTAAGTAGGACTTAGTGGAATCCAAAGTGGCTTTTAAATTTACTATATTCTAGCTTCATTATAAAGTAAAACTAGGTTACTTGAAGCAATCTAGAGTCTTTTAAAGCATTTAAAATCGTTACTCCTGTGCAAATCTGCTCAAATATGCTCAAAAGACTAGTTGATTAGCTAAGGTGCATGGTGGGGAAAAATTATGATCACCGTGGCACGTAGAAGTTAATGAATATTACCTGCAAAGAAATACACAGGCACAACACTAATGGATATGCTCAAAAACAACATTTAGCGCCGCTAATCAACTACAAAGAATTGCTTTTTCTGCAAGGAAAACAGTGCAGGAAGGAGGGCTTCACAGCTAGGCTGGTCAGACCGGACAGGAGACGGTCAGCAGGGGTCGGAGAGAACAGAGCACAGAGACAACATAATGCTATTCACAAAGAACTCACACTACACAGTGCAAAAGCTTGCAACTCGTTCTGCGTATGTCAATGAAAAACTGTGAAAAAGAAGGACAGGTCCGTAGGTAGATCTAGATGTTTAGAGGGAGACTAGTACAGAGTGTCACAAATGAGAAAGGATGAATGAGTAAGTAGCACTTGCGTCGGAATAGTATGGACCGCTTTGAAAGACTGACACACACGGAGCAAGTGGAAGACATTCAAATGCATGAAAGCTGAGCGATTGTTCTGGGTGGAAAAATGTCTGGCAGGACTGAGAGCTGTGCAAAGCTTCAGAAGAGGCGGTCAAAAAATGGAGGCTCCAGCAGACTCTCCATCGACCCTCTCTCAGTGACCTCCCTTGTACGTTTCTATCAAGCTCCTAGCAGAACAAAGAAGCTGAATGCCAAGCAAATCATCATGCAAAGCGAGAGAGCGAACCACGTTTCTTTAACTGACCTGCAGGTGTCCTCAAATCTCCGTCCAGCAACACCTGCAAACACGGAGGGACAGGCGTTCACGCTTTGTGCAGTCAAGGAAGCACTTCTGTCTAGCTTATTCTGCGCACACAAGGTCCCAAGGAAAAGACCAAGAGCCTAAGAAGCAGCGGGTCCGGACAGGCTGACCTGGGGGTTGACCCCGGGGCTCCCAAGACTGTGACCTGCAAGGAAAGAGTAAGGAGAGCGATGAGGGTAACAGTACTTTAACACCTAAATAAGGCCGACAGCCCTTCCTCGCTTGAACAGGAGGAGCAGCAGCAAGCAGAAAGACGTTAAAAACAAAACTAAGACGGCTGGTGTCCACTGGACCCACCTCTAAGCTCCACTTCGTGCCGACCGAAGATGTTCCAGCAACACCCGTCTCCTCCAGAGCCCCGAAAGTACACTCCTAAAAAAAAAGTCAAAACCGAGAAAACGCTCTGTCAGACATCTTCTGAAACCATCAGAAGACATCTGACAGAGCGCTTTTTGTGACAACATTTCTGTGGGAAAAGTCTGTTTGCTCAGAGGTTCAGGACTCTGCAGTTTTAAACCTGTGGACCTTCAAGATGGACAAGAGACTTCAGACCCGATTATTGGCCGACAGAGGCAAAGTTGGCTGCGTGCATCGAAGGGGTAGGGTGCCGCCACCCCCTCTGGCCCCGTGGCGGCACCTCCCGGACCCACGATTAGCCCATGTTTGGACCTGGCGGCGGGGGGGTTTGATCCCCTTTGCCCAAGGTTCAGAAGTGCAGACTTCTGAACCTCGGGGGGTGGGGGGGTGTCCGACCCAACTCGAGGTCCCTGACCCTTGTCACCCTCCCCGCCATAAACAGAGTAGGAATTGTCAAGCGTTTGCTGTAGATTACACAAACGGGCTGGCAAAACTACCATCCCCAAAGATCCTCTCATACTGGCCTCCCTCCACCAATCCCTAATTTACTGACCGACAGAACCGAGAAAAAGGAGGGAAATCCACCAGAGGCAAATGGAATGTTTTACTTCTCGTGTCCTTAATCTTTCTGATGGACCACCCTTTTAATTTGTACAACCTGCCCACATTCGCATCAAAAACCGCCCTCCCCACCCCTAATACCCTACGAACAGGAAACAGGCTACAGACAGACAACTGATCATTCTTACAAACAGACAAAGCCCTCAGCTAATTATCATTCATTCTCTTCTTACTGAGGAGCGACAACAGAAGCAAGCGGAAAACAAAGATTGCTGTATTGAATTTCGTAGGGCCGGAGATTGTACCTCTCCCCCCCCCGTTCCCGGTAGATAAACTCCTCCCCCCACCCCCAAACCCCCCCACAGCAGACAAACAAGCAGCACAGGAGAACGCAGTCCCTCCTTGGCTCACCATTGCCACCGTAATCCTCCTTCTAACCGCAAGGAATTCTGACAGCTTATCCAAACAGATCAAAACACCTCTACGTCCGGAAACCAACCTTTCCGACCTTCTCAAAGCCCCATCCCCCCTACCCCCCCCTGTCACCTCTCTGCCCATGCAGTCAGATTTGAACCTCCAGCTACACACATTATAAAAGGGGGGTGTAGGGTCAGTAACCATGGTGTAACCGGCTGAAGTGCCCCCCTCTAGCCCGTTATGTATCACGTGTCTGGTCATTCATACGGTCTGTCGGCCCACATCCTAAAGTGGTCCTGAACAAAAAAACCTCTGGCATGCAGTACTGGTTAATGAGGAAAAAACAGGCCAAGGCGGGAAAACCGACTCATGCCAGGAGGAGAGAACTCCTACCAAGCATGCTGCATCTCGACTGAAAGGAAGAAATGAATCTATCTAGCTTGCAGTGCCTTACACTAACCCCCTCTAGCTCGAGCGTTGCCAAAGTACAGTACAGTGTTTTTTTAAAATTCTAGCTAAAGCACAGTACGATTATGGTACAATGGCCCCCCAAAGCCATCCTAGGAAAATCTATAAAGTTTAGGATAATAATCTATACAAAAGAACATTTACAAAATTCTTTATATAGCTTTATGCACAGACGGCCAGAGAGCGTATGCGACGGTCATGGAGGGCCCTTTGGTTCTTCAATCAATCAATCAATCAATGAGTTAATCAATCCATCAGTCAGTCCGCAGTCAGTCAGTTAGCCAGTCTGGGCTACAGCAGCCCAGAGGGTGGGGCAGACACTCTGATAGTATCGCCTCCAGTCCTTCTTCTGACAGCCACGAGAGCAATATCGGATGTAATGATACGCGGAGCATTTTTGGATGGCCGCCGACACTCTACCACACACAGCATACATCTTGCCATCTCTCGAAGCCAACAAACGCACACTTGAAACCATCTCTACGACGATGGGGATAGGACACTCAAGAGGCCTTTTCATCGCCTCCAGGAATGTCTTCACGTTGAACCCCTCCGGTGCACGAGCGGAGAGGGAGGGCACCCATACGGACTAACAACGTCCCGAGCCCAGCACCCTCCAGGAGTTTCTGTTGAGAACTCGTTTGGTCTGGCTTCGTTTGGTCTGGAGGTGGCTGAGCCTCTGGAGTAGAGGGAGGGGGTGGAGGTATTGGAGGGGGACGCCTGGGGGTTTGTTTATTTTGCTTTGGTGTCTTGTGTGCTGCATTCTGACTCTACATAGGTTCTACTACCGTTCTAGCATGACAAAGTTAGGGGGACAAGCAGTAAAAAACATTATGCATGTCATATTATACATTGCTAAGTATTTAATTAAGTATTACAAGTAGTTAAAATTAGTTTCAGATGTTAAAATAGGCCTAGAAATGCCCTAAAATGCTATAAAAAATATTTTTTTATTTAATAGAGTGTAATACAGTACAGTGTTTTTTCGTGAAACACCAGGAACAGTACGAAACGCTGTAATACGGCGTAGTACGATGTTTTTTGGCAACCCTGTCTAGCTCTAAAAGACTCTGAGGAAATGCAACACCAGATAGTTATTCGAGACTCTCTCTCCGCCGCTGGATGTCACACTTGGAACTCTATCTCCGCCACTAAGTTACACTCCGACCCCTCCCAGTAGTGCAGGTCAATCGAGGCCAATGCATTGGACCAGAGCCTCCAGATCCTAAAGTCCCCTTCAACACCCCCCACACTCTCGACCTCCCTCTCTTCTCTGCCCACCATCATGGTTCTTTAGACACATATGTTACGACATTCCGGAGAAGAGCCCGCACACACGCTGCCATAGCATGGTTGACTTCCTGAAAGTCCATCCCTGTGATCATCGCAATCAGCCGCCCCAAGACATGAGGGCCACAATCGTAGCCGTTTCACTGACATGGTACGGTCAATGCATACGCCTACATAGGTACATCATTATCCCTTCCTATTAGATCGTCGTCGCACGCTGTTGCTTTGAAAAAGGGGTGCAGGAGCCCTGGGTGGGAGATTTGGGTCGGCGGGAGGGAGTCCAATGTGTAGACAGTAAGCGTCAGCAAAGTTTCATTCTCCCTCACAGCTCCCTTCTCGCCCTCTTTAACGTACCCAGCTAATGAATGCATATCCGAATGGTTAAAGACATAAAAAAGATCCTTCCCCCCATATGGCTTGAACCGCTTTCCCATCTTCCGCAGTCTGTGAACCCACCACGACTGTAAATCCGTCTCTCTTTCTTTCCACTTAGTGTCTACATTCCCACTTCCCGTGCTGCCCCCAGTCGCCTTTCCTCTCTCTCTCACCACCTGCCAGTCCGCTGCCTTCCTCGTCCTCTGTATTGCTTCTATGTTAATGAGCTTCATCATTTCCGTTGTAACAGAATTGATGAATGTAAGGGGTGAAGAGCTTTCAAACTCAGCCCCCAAGAAGGCAATCACTCTCCCAAAAAAGTTCATGGCGCTGTTATTCAACCATCTCCCAGGGGCGAGGCGGGCTAACCCATCGGAATCGATGCTATGGCCCGATTAATATGATTTGAGCCATCCCATCAACCCCTCCTCTTGCTCGCTCTCAATCATTTCCTCCTCAATGGCCATCCTAGTGGCTGATTCGGCTAACGACTCCCCCTGCGCCACTATCTTGGTCGTACATCCAGCTGAACGAGGGCATAGGAGAGGGCTTCTTGCACCAACCATCACACCGACAGCGACGGAGCCAGGGGAGGGGTTAGAAATAGACAGATCGGGGAGCTTCCCCGCAGTGGCCATGGCAGACTCCTTTGCTTCAGCTATTCTCAAAGCCGACAGCACCAGATGCTCCCCTCAGGTCATGGCAGCATCGTCATCTATCAAAACACGTGCTCCTGCACCATTTGCATATCCAGAGGAAACAGTGGGGAGGTCACAGACCGGAGCCTGAATATGTTCGGTTATGACTGCAATGGCAGACACTGCACGTTTTTTTGATGGTCCCGCAGTCGCCCCCTGTCCAGGAGGGGGAAGTTTTTCACTGGGGACACTGTCAGCTACAAACTGGGACCCACCATGAGGATACTTCTGAATCACTGAGGAGGCGGCGTCTGCTTTGGCTTTCGCCCTGCTTCTGGGTATGCGGCTCCAAGTAGGAGGGGGCAGACAGCTTGAGGGGCCACGAGTAGAGGAATCTGTTTCAGAGGAAAACTGACCAAAGATCAAGGGTAGACCCACCAGGGGGTCATGGGCAGAAGCTCTAGTAGCCCTTGATTTGTCCTCATGAACGGAGCATATGCGGGACTTACTGACAGTGGGTCTGGGAACAGGTTGGAAGCTTCTGTTGAACTGTGGACCAGAATTTAAATGCGCCTGTGGGCCTGGCAGATCAGAGGGGGCTATACAACCATCCTTATAATAGGGTGGATGTACCTTGATCATAGGGGGGTTTGAGTGACTGAGAATCCGGGCGGGCACAGCGATACCTGCAGTGCTAGGTGCAATTAAATTGCAGTGTCTATTGCTTTAACGAGCTGAGAGCAAACAATAATTGCAATTATTGCAAATAATTGCCAATTAATTCCCTAGAAAATAAAAAATGATGATTTTTTAAGGTATCTAGGTAGTTTATATGCCCTTCAAACATTTTTATAATCGTTTTAAGATTAAATGCTAATTTTCCTGCATTGTTTAAGCATAATATAAATCTATAAAAGTTATTTAAACTAGTTAAGAAGGCACTAATATAACTTTAATCAGTAGAAAAGTCTGTCTTTCAAACCTTTATACATTCTAAAACTGCCCACCCGACTGTTTTTCTTCACACACCCATAAAGCGGCAGAGAGAGGGCTCCTCTCCCTCCCAGTATATTTGCTGGTCGAACTGTTCCTTGCCTACCCTTTCAAGCAGCTCGATGGTTATCGCTTTTACCACCGTATCAAATTTGAATGTTCCACCTGTCTCTGTTGACCTTCAGAGAAGCGATACACTCAAGGGTAGAGGGCTCCATAGACTGTCTCTTGTCCGACTGAATGAGTTTTGCTTGAAAGATTCTGAACAACCGTTTGATGAGACAGGTCGTACCGGGCAAGAACTCGGGGTCCTTGTACTTGTAGTCAGTCGCCGCTACCTCCTCACGCTCCCTTCTCATCTTCTTCAACACGCTGGCAGTGAAGTTGCTAATGGTGCTTTCGGTGGATGCTCTCACCTGACTAGAAGGTGGTGCGGGCCGCTCATCTTCTTTGACCACCCACCGCTCATCTTCTCTGTTCCTTCTGTAGGAGTCTGGTTGAAGAAGAGTTTAAAAATCTGTTCGGGCGGGAGGGCGGACATTTTAGAATGACATGGTTTGATATTCGACAGGCTCTTCTACAGCAACAAAGCTGACAGACAGACGCTGCTACTTGGTGTCATTTGTAGATCGAGCGGTTTTTCACGGTTATTTTGTATGCAAAACTGTAGCGATTATGACTGTCATATAAGAGGCGGCATATATATATATATATATATATATATATAATATGTATACATATATACATGCTGTGGCAGCGTATAAGCGGTGCCGTAGCGGCATATGTGGCCTGCGCTTGCGCGGCTACGGCACGGGGCGGCGCGGTGTGGCCAGCGCCTCTTAAACAACAAGTTAAAGCTGAAAGTGCATTACTTCACTTTACTTATCAATTAATTGCCAATAATTGCTTTCGGCCGGCTCGAGCCAAACAATAATTGCTTGCAATTAATTGTAATAATTGCAATAGCAATAATTGCTTCCCTAGTACTGGACACCTGCCATTTGCAAAGACTGGGGCCTTTCTCTCCCCAGGATGGACAGACTAGTAGATAAGTCCCTCGCACACTCCCTGAGCATCCGATCGACCTCTTCTTTTTCATGTAGAGCCGTCAGAAACCTCTCCTTAACGGCATCTAACTCCCGACCCAGCACCCCCCCCGTCCTCCACAATGTCGCAATTTGAGCCGTCCTACCAGATTGAATTTCACCTCCAAACCCCTCAGTCTCTGTAGATCCTCCGCCAGGTCTCCGGTGCCTCCCACTCTGAGGGGCCTGCAGTGTGGGGAAGGGGGGCAGGTTACACATCACATCAGTCTCGATAGGCCCGAGCTTCAGGCAGAGGGGGGACTGTGGCGCCTCATTCGACCGGGTTTGCACACAAGGGGGAGGCATGGAGGAAAGAATATCCCTCAACCCGCTCAGTCAGCAGCAACCCACAATCAGGGCTGAACCGCACACGACCGCACACATCAACACGTCCATACACGTAGTCAGCAGGAGGTCCAACTCTAGGGCACTGCACATTTAAACACGCAGTCAGCAGGAGGCCCAACTCCTAGGCCCAACTCTAGGGCACTGCACATTCAAGCACGCAGTCAGCAGGAGGCCCAACTCTAGGGCACTGCACATTCAAACACGCAGTCAGCAGGAGGCCCAACTCTGGGGCACTGCACATTCAAACACGCAGTCAGCAGGAGGCCCAACTCTAGGGCACTGCACATTCAAACACGCAGTCAGCAGGAGGCCTAACTCTAGGGCACTGCACATTCAGACACGCAGTCAGCAAGAGGCCTAACTCTAGGGCACTGCACATTCAAACACGCAGTCAGCAGGAGGCCCAACTCTAGGGCACTGCACATTCAAACACGCAGTCAGCAGGAGGCCCAACTCTAGGGCACTGCACATTCAAACACGCAGTCAGCAGAAGGCCCAACTCTAGGGCACTGCACATTCAGACACGCAGTCAGCAAGAGGCCTAACTCTAGGGCACTGCACATTCAAACACGCAGTCAGCAGGAGGCCCAACTCTAGGGCACTGCACATTCAAACACGCAGTCAGCAGGAGGCCCAACTCTAGGGCACTCCTCCCTCACTCTCTCCAAAACCCCCCGCCGGAACACACCTGAGACAGGACACCTTCTTGCCTCGCTCTCATAAAACTCCGATACCCGCGGTCCGCTCTCCAACCACACTCATTGGCAGGCCAACCCATCCACTTGCGGGCTGTCTTCCTTACATCCGTCTTGGATGTCGCCGGCTACCCCCTCAAAGTCCTCGAACGTACCACTTCTGAGGCCGCTCCAATCAGGCTATCCAGCCTCTTTCTCAGATCTTGTGCTATAGGTCTTCTCTCAGGTGGCAACACGGGGGGGGAACCACTATGGGACTGAAAAAGGCTCTCCAATTCGGACGTTTGGAGTCTAAGGATGATGACGAGATAAGAGAGGACATGATCACCACACAAATGCAGTGAATCCTCTCCTAGCTGCTGCGGGACGGTGACTTCCATCACTGTCTCACCCGGAATGCTGTTCAGAAATCGTAGCCAGCTCCTCGGTTCACACCCCCTCACTTCTTTGAAAAGTTTGGTTGCAAATAGACCGATCCTGCGAAAGACCCTCTTTTTTTCAAGGTCGACAAAAGCAGGAGACAAACGTAAATCCCTGAGGCAGTCAAAGCTGATCATTCCTACACGTCTCCCCGAAGTTTGTGAGGTAGAGTCATCACTTTGCTTCCCATTCTTCACTAGGACACCGAACCAGTGGCCCATCAAAGGGTGTCAGACGGGAACATACCAGAACTTTGCTCGTAACGCCGTCTCCCCAAAAAACTCCACACGCCCCCCCAGAGCCGCTGAGAGGAACTCACGCCTGCTCTCCATATCTGGGAATGTAGGAGCATCGTCCCCCACAACCGCCCTCAAAACAGAATATATTCTGGAGCTAGTCACAAAGACGTTTTGATCGCCGACAGGACCCCGCATGTTCGGGCGGTCCTCGATCAGCGCTGAAAGGGCACCCGCTTCCATCAGTTGGTCACTTATATAGAAATCTCCCCGGAACTCCCCTCCCTCCTTCATGGATACCCACCCCAGGCGAAGCTCTCACAGCTCAGACACGAGCCTGTCTACCGAGAGTGGCCTACACTGGAATTCAGGATACTGCACATGGCTACCAAGTCGTGAGGGGGGAGAGCTGGAAGGTCCTGCGAGATGTTGTTTGCTGGTTTCCCGGGAGTGGACCGGACGGCTGGCGGGTTAGGGGGGGGGGGCGGTGGTAATACATGGGGAATGAGGTTTACTGGAGGGGGGAAGCGCCTAGTTGCAGTCTATAAGGGTCCCGGAGCATATCGGGCCGGCCCAGACTCACCAACAGTCTCAAGCGAACTGCCCGTCCCACCTGACGAGATCACACCAACTGGGACTTCCCCTGGCTCTGTGTCTATCCACTGCCATCCGTATCCATTTCCTCCTGACATCGATCTCTGCGAATGGGTTTTTTTTGCAAGTAGACGGGTTGTGGACGTAATAATCGAGTGTACTCAAGTAACGAAGGTAAGGCAAAAACGTCTACTCCCTCCAACTTCCTCAATTCTTCACCAATTTTGTTCGTTTTTTGACTCGAACGTTCTCTCTGCTGGAGTCCTCTCTGTTTTTCGATCAAAACAGGAGAGGAAGGATGCTACGGGATCCCCATGCATTCGCATGCATTCACGCTTTTTGGATCTTTCCGGGGCCTTTTTTTGGCGAAAGACATTGCGTGCGCATATGGGCTGGGGTATTTTTGTTTTGTAAGTGCCCCCCGCTTCGCTTTCCGGGGCCACTTTCGAATCGGATCGATTTCAGTTTCAAGGCACGTACGCGTTCGAACTCTTGTAAGAAAATTATATAGAGTTCAGTCATACAGGAAGTCGAACCATTTTTCTAGACACCCATTGCTGAGGGAATCGTCTAGATTGAGAAATATCTCGAGATTCTGTTTCTTAGCCGAAGCACGTGCCTTCTGCAATTGGATCTAGCTCCAGCTAGAAAATGAAATTCGTTTCAGCGCTTTTCCTGACTACCTGCCTCTCGCAGGTAGATTCGGGTAAGTGACTCGATATGTGTTTCCTTCTCCTTTCCCACCCTGTTTCGCGTCGAATCCGGAGGCAGCTCTGGCCTGTCTGCATGTATCCGCATGCATGCACAAAGCAACACATGCATGTATACGCACTGTTTGTCCTCACAACACCGTGATGAAGTGAACACTTGTATATATGCTCTACGCACATGTCTCACTGCACTCTGACTAGATCTGCAGCTGTTTTCTCTTTTTCTATCTGTCTTCACTTAAACACATCGGTTGACTGACCTTCCACTGAGTGCATGCATGCAGCGGTCGATTTGGAGAAGTTCAAGTTCGAGGGGCTGAAAGTGCCTGACCTTTCTGGCCTCACAGGTGGCAAAGAGGACCTCCTCAAGGGAGGAAAGAGCGGCACTGGCGAACTTCTCAGGTACTTCGTCGCCCCCCCCGCTCTGAACGAGACTGTGCCTGTCTTTGGAAGCAAAGAGTGGACCCTGGAGTTCGGGTGCTTCGAGGTTGACAGCTTGATTCGCGGATTCTTTATCCTCGACGTTCAGCCAACAAAGGAGGACCTGGGGGTTATCATTGGCGGACCCAACAGTGACTTCAGCCCTCTTCCTGATGGGTTGGTGCAGTGTGAGGCTCCCGACGATGACAGCGGCCTCTTCACAATTGCCCCTGTGGATGGAGGCCTGAGGTGCATCGTTGCAGAAGATGAGGGCGAAACTGATGATATTGACGTTGATGAGACCGAGGTGATCGGCAGGAGGACCTCACCCCTGAATGGTCGCTTCTCGGACAAGACACAATTTACTCTGGGGGATAACTTTGCAGGGGTGATGATGACAGGAGCAGCAGGGAACTCGACGTTCACGAATGACTTCGGAGTTCCTTCCAGCTGTGCGATCTTTGGGGATGTCTTCGTGGACGGCCCCAAAGGGGCAAAGTTCTTCGTAGGACCCCCCCCCAATGCTAAGGGAGAGAAGGAAATCAAGGAGAGCGACGAGGGTGAGTGGCGTGTGTGTGTGCGTGTGTGTGTGTGTGTGTGTGTGTGTGTGTCTCGTGGTGTGTGGCGGTGTGTGGTGGTGTGTGGCGGTGTGTGGCGGTGTGTGTGTGTGTTTGTGGCGGTGTGTGTGTGTGTGTGTGTGTGTGTGTGTGTGTGTGTGTGTGTGTGTGTGCGTGTGTGTGTGTGTGTGTATGTATGTGTGTGCGCTCGCGCGGACGTGCTTGCGGTGCGTGTCTGTGTACTTATTCGTCTGTCCATCAGCTTGTCAATTGTTCTCACGCTGAATTGTTGCATCGGTCAGTCAGTCTGTGTATCTCTGCGTCATATTCTTCCTTTCGGCCTACTCCTTTGTGTCCATGCTTGTGTGTACTTCAGGACTCGCGTCTTCACAGTTTCGTGTGTGTGTCTCCGTGTCTTTCTTGATCTCTCTGCCGCCCTTCCTGTCTGCCCGCTTGTCTCTCCGCTTGCCGATCTGTCTGTCTGTCTGTCTGTCTGTCTGTCTGTTTGTCTTTCTGTCTGTCTGTCTGTTTGTTTGTCTGAGGCAGATAGACAGGCGGATAGACAGACACACAGACAGAAAGGCAGCCAGGCAGACAGATAGACAGACAGACAGACAGAGAGACAGACAGACAGACAGACAGACAGGCAGGCAGGCAGACAGACAGACAGATAGACAAACAGACAAACAGACAAACAGACAACCAGACAAACAGACAAACAGACAAACAGACGAACAGACAAACAGACAAACAGACAATGTTTCCTGTGGTGTGCATGCAAAGACGGCCGAAACGACCCTCGATGTAACCCTTGTGTGTTCTCACATTTGAACATCTGCAGGCAAAGCGGGGCTCCTGCCCTCGTTCGATTCTCTGCTGAAGTTTGGGAACTTTGAGATCCCCTCTCTTGGCGGTCTCTCTCTTGGGGGGGGGAAGGCCGCTCTCCCAGGAGCAGTGAAGGGAAAGGGACCCTTCAAGGGGGTCCTCTCCTATTACGTCAACAGCCCGTCCATCAATTCAACCGTGACTGTGTTCTCGTCGGATTTCCTCGGTAGGTTAGTCCATGTTCCTTTGCTGTGTCTAGACTGCAAAAAGTACATTCTTTATGGATGTTTATCCTTGCTTCGTTGTTTGCTGCGCCGGTTCACAATTTCAGTGATTTCTTCGCCCGTTGATTCCTGTTTTTTCTTTGTGTTTCTGTTTCTCTCTACCTCCCTCCCCCTTGTCTTTTCTTATTCTTTGGCTGTTTGTAAACGGAGCACATTTGAAGAAGGCAACTTTTCTGCCTGGAAATCTTTTGCATTGTTTCTTCATCGTCAATTCTGATCTTCTCACGAAAAAGGCAGAAAGTCTGCTGCTGGGTTCTGAGGTCTTGACGAATTAAAGCTCAGTTTTTGTGTGGGTACATAAACAGACGAGTGGATTTCCGATGCCATCAATGAATGCAGATATGGACTTCAGCTGCATCCAACAGGGCGCAGATGTGTTTGGCGTTCAGTCCTTCAAGTTCAAGGGGGGGAAGAATGGTGTCACCCTTCTGAAACAAACACCAGACAGCACCTCTGAAGGAGATGTCCCCCCCCAAGATTTCCTCCCCGACTGCTTCGGCGAGATCAGTGACCTCCTCCCCCTCTCCCCCGACGAAGAAATCGCATGTCTCCACGATGGCGAAAGGGTCGACAGTGATGACACTGAAGTTGACGTTGGCAACTTAGACGAGGTCAACTTTCTGTTCAGCAACGGATTCCAGGTCTCCCAAACAGACGATGAGGTCTCCGTGGCGGTCACCGGAGTGGAAGGTAAGAAGGGGGTCGAAAAGAACACCCAGAGCTGCGTGGGGAGTGACTTACTCTTCATAATGGTTTTCTTGATGGTTTCTCCCATCGAGGCGGTTTTTCGCTGGTGGGGCTCCACGAAGTGCTCTCTCTCTCTCTATCTATCTATCATCTTTTATTAATCCCTGTGCATGCTCCGTTTGTGACGGTCACTCCCTCCTGTTCTCGCTCCGCTCTCTCGTTTTCCTCTCCCTCTCGATCTGTGTGCGCGTTTGTGAGCGAGTGTCCGGCATTAAAGCACATGCAAAGCTCAATTCGTGCTTCAACGCAGAGCTCCAACCACAAACGGCCTCTCCCAACTATCTGCATGCAGGCAACGCAACCTTCGAGGAATTCTTCGGGGCCCCCTCCAGCTGCGCGATCTATGGCCCCATTTTCCTGGACATCCCCAAGGGCGTGTCCTTCGAACTCAACAGCGAGCTGCCCAAGTCCTCTGTCGGCTCTGAAAAAGAGACTGATGGAGAGGACAAGAAGGGTGAGCTCGATATGATTCGTCTTGGAAAGTCCTTCATCTGCATGTGTGGACTGTATTCCCAGGCAGATCATCCACATCTTTGAGGGCGGTCTGTATGATTCTTCATCAGAAAGAGAAAAGGAATGAGAGGAAGAAAGGTCAATTTGCATTTCAAACGTTATTTCTGTATCTGCCTCTTCTTTCCTTCCAATCTTCGTATGCGGAACCACCTCTTCGACATTGCCAAGCAAGGGACGTCACTCTTCTACACTTGCCCTCGGCAGCAGCATGCAATTAACAGAGGGACATCATGAGAGGTCTAACCTCCCGGCCGTGTGCCTCTTCTCTCTTTTTGCTTTCTCCCNCCCCCCCCCCCCCCTCTCTCTCTCGCTCGCTCTCTTACCCCCCCTTTCCCTCTCTTTCTGGTGTTCTTTCTTATCCGACGGTTTCAATCTCTACCACTCGAATCTTACTGAGCTTGGAGTTGCGAGGTACTTCTCAGTGCGAGTTTTCTCGTCTCTGCGCGGCGTGCATGGGGTTGTGTTTCCTTCTGACGGCAACGAATGAATGATTGAACGGAAGAACGAGCAATGAAACTTGAAATCTCAAAAACGAAAGAAACAAGCAAACGTACGAACAACAACTGCAGACGACGACGGTGCTTTCAAGCTTGACGGCCTGGCGGATTCCTTCAAGTTCGACCTTGACCTCTCTGCTCTCTCCGGGGGGGTCGACAAGGGGGCAGCCGTCTCTGACCTCACAGCTCAGGTAGGGGGGGGAAGAGAGAATTCTGCCTGCCTCGCGATCGAGTCACAGAAAGGGGCTCATAGAGAGGATCGATGCATACATACGCATTAACATATACATGTATACACACATACATGCACCCTCGGAATCAGGCTCGGATGTAGAAACGCAGGAAGATATCCAAAGCGTTTCCGAATCGAACAAGACTTCGTGCAGATGCATGAGAGCTCGCATATGTAGATGAAGTATGCGAAGTGAAGAAATACGTCTACCATAGAGAATTGTACAGTCCAATCTAGTCATTCAAAAGCCTGTGTATGATTCTGTTTCTGTTTGTTTTGGAATGTTTCACTGACCCGATACATTCCGTATGCACAAGACAGAATTGAATAGAATGAGCGAAGGGAAGAACACTCCCTCAGATCCAAGAAAGTCCGCATTTGTGCCCCCCGCATTCTGGACATTCAGAAAAGGACAGCACGGCATCACACGTGTGAACTTACATGCCTGAGAAACTCTCCAAGACGACAGACAGACGCACTCACGTTCTTCCTTTACGTGTGCGACTGTCTGCATGCAGACGAAGGAAGCTCTGCAGTACTACCGTGCCCCCCCCGCCCTGAACACTACCGTCAACGTCTTCTCAACCGGGGAGGTCTCGCTGGACTTCGCCTGTTCTTCTGGATTGATTGTCGACGATGATTCTGGGAGAACAACCAATTCGACCATTGGTGTGTACATCATGACCGTGACCCCGAAGAAGCGAGACCTCGCCTTCCTCGTCCAAAACGACGACGATGGTGATGAAGAACCCTTTGGTGTGGTTGGATGCGAAACCCTGCAGGACAGTGACAACGACTTGGTGGTTGTGCCGGCAGGTGAGACCTTGCAGTGTCACCTGGAGCTCTTCAGAGTGGATGACGACGAGACGGACATCAGAGTGACCAACGACGACGAGGCAGCGGTGCAATTCTCCAACGGGTTCCAGTTCTCCATGGAGGATGGTAGCATTCCGATCATCATGACGGGGGCAGACGGTAACTCGACTCTGACAGATTTCTTCAAAGCTCCCTCTAGCTGCGCGACCTTCGGGAGGGTTCTCTTCCTCGCTCCCAAGGGCGTCAAACTCGACGTTCTGGGGAAGGGGGCCGGGACGTTCCCTTAATTCAGGGGGGGGGGAGAATGAGAGCGAGGAGAGATACGCGCTCCGTAGTGCCAGCGTCTTTCTTTTCTTTCTTCCGTTTCAGCTTCTTCAGCCGTGCCGCGCTGACTTGAATTCCAAGAAAGAATGGGTGTGGGGGCAAAATGGAAGGGCACGTTGGAAGCGTTGACTCTTGGACAGGTACTTGGTGCTGTCTGCTTCTGCCTGATCCAGCGTGTGTCGACTGAATTAAGTACGTGTGAGTGAAAGGATGATATTCCAAGGAAAGCAAATTGGTTCACAAAAGGGAACCATAAAAGGAAACTCAATGCCCTTCCCCACAGAATACATCGATCCAGGCAGGAATGCATATCGAAGCGACAGATCAGGAGAGCGCTAAAACAAATACCGGTGTATTCACATGTTTCCACAAATACCGGTGCATTCACATGTTTCTTGCGGACGTCAGGGATTATTCCCGCACGTCTCTGTACGCATCATGATCCGATGTGTCATCGCAGGAATGCACTGAGAATGGCCTTTCTTTTCATGCATGCATGTACGCCGTATGGTTCAGAGCCAAGATGGTCTGTTCTGGTGCGCTATGGCAATGTTCAAGTGCGCACCAGTTTTCCTTTCTGACTGTATACAAATGCTCATTATCATTTTTTTTTTTTTTTTGTCCCTCCATAAGTTCCAAACAAATGGTGCCGGCGGGCGTCCTGTTCTTGTGGGGGGGCATTGACTTAAAGTTTGTTCCTAGCGTCTGGCCTATGCGTCTTTCGTCTCTTCCTTCTGTCCTGGTTACTGCTCTCGCTGCTAGCTCTCTCTCGCATGCTCATTATCAATGAGGCCTCTTCATATGCGTTTCATAAATATGTTACTGTAGAACATATGATTTGAAACATCTTCACTGTATAAGTCTCTGTTTATATGAAAGACATACTAGAAGGCATATAACCTGTTATTCATAATTATGATTATCATACGCGGCTGATACGCCATCGTCATTAGCCTTTTATCATACGTTTTATGAAGATTTTATACTTTTTGAATCCTATAATTTCAACACCTTTTACTGTATCAATAGCTTTTACTAGTCTCAGGCTCGGTCTCAGCGATGTGCTATATAGTGAATAGTGAACTGTAGCATACATCTTAAAGTCATCTTTCACTTTTATTAGCAATATATATATACTAGCAATCTTGGCAATCACTAGGGCAATATCATTCGATTAATGATTTAAATTAATTAAACATAATAAAATTTCAAAAGCTAGTAATTATAATAAAAAGCTAGCGCTACCAGTAGCGTTATCAACAATCATAATTTAACAAATCTGATACGCTAGCTAGATCGGATGAGGTGCATTGCCCAGCACAATTATCATTTAATATCATGATGTCCCTTTGACAAGTTTTTGTATGAATGGCCAGCCGGCCCCAGGCCCAGCCCCAACGTCACAAACTCAGTTAACTAGCTAGGAAAGTAGCCACCCAAACCTGCGTCCAGAGCTAGAGCTTTTTCTCAACAATGAGAAGTTCGGTGGCTTGCGGGAAGGATCATCTCCTAGCCCATGCGGCTTTTCAATCGCTGTGAGGGAAAGCGCCGCTGTATCTGCCTCCTCACCTGCATTTTGACTGATGGTTTCTCTGCGTCGCTTGGGAGAAGGCGGGTTCGCCTCAGAGGGACATCCTGTGCGTCGGTCTTCAGTTTTGCTGCTCTCATGAAAATCGGAAACGGAAGAGGTGAGAGGGGGGTAATGCACGACATCACTGCCGGACGCATCTTCCCCTTCCGGCCCGTTCTCTAATGCCAATTCCTCTCGACTCCTTTTCGCTCCCTCCTCTCTGGTGCACTCCTCTTTTGAATCCTCAGCTGAGTCACTGCCAGAAGAAGAAGAGGACGCCGATATCTCAGACAGGTGATCGTCAACCACCGGGACTCCGAATTCTGATTCGGTTCCCTGAGGAATCTCTGCTGCCCCCCCCCCCTTTTGCCCAGTCTGATGCTGGAGACACCGAGAGGGGACAGGTCTCTGTGGGGATTGAGAATGAATGCTCGAAGAGGAAGAAGAGGGCAACCTGGGTTGTGATGCTCCACCGAAAGGCGTCGGGTTTTCTCCACTCATAGACACTAAGCAAAGACGTTCTCCTTTTCGCCCGCCTAAAGCAGAAGGAGCGGGGAAGGGACTAGAAGCAGCAGATGCGACAGGTGCAGGAGACACTGAAGCTGTCGTACCCACTCCCGCGGGGTCTGAGGGACAGGGGGATAGTTGGAAGGCGGACAACGCAGAAGAAGAAGAAGAAGAAGAGACTTTCAGCGCTTCTAATGACTTCATCTCCCCTTCCTTCTCTCGCTCTGTCTGTTCAATTAAAACAGAGAGGAAACGTCTAGACGCAGACGCAGGCGCTGAGGAGGGTGGCTTTTCGAGTGGATGATCACCCGAACCTTCTCCAGGACTCTCGATCCCTATCTTTGTCTGCCAACCCTCAGCTTCCCTTTGCCCGAACACCCCTATGCCTGCTGAAGGTGCGGAGGAAACAGGCGGAGAGACGGCAGGTGGGGAGACGGAATATCCTCCCGTCCCGTTACTCGGAGACGGAGACGGACCGGCAGAGGAAGAGGAAGGGGGATGGGAAACCTCAGCAGGTGCGGGAGACTGACGCGCTAGAATTTGGACCCACCACGGCACTGTTGCTAGAAAAGAATCTTCCCCCCCCCCCTGCTGGATGAGGAAATCCATCTGTTGCTTCTGGTGTCGCGAGAGAGAGGTTAGCAGGAAGGTCTTGTGAGACTTCACAAAGGCCTCTCTTTCGAGATAGCTGCTCGGCAGAGTGTGAGAGAAGGGACACTGGAGGCCCTTGCCACACCCTCCTGTGACAAAGAAGCGGCAGAGAACCCGTCCGGTGTCGTGACTGTATTTACACGAATCTCCATCGCGACACCCACGGGAGGCAAATCGGCAGACCTCCATCTGCACACAGCAAGCAAGCGGGGTTTGGGAATTAAATGATTTGTTCTTACGTTCTCCCTTTTTTCTCACACACATCCAACACCGAAGATGCGCACAAAGGAAGCCACTTCTCGAGGCCTCACGTCAGAACAATGGAGTGAAGAGCAAAAACAGACGCTCCAAAAGAGGCTCTCTTGTCTTATCTGGGGGAACACTCAATAAGCAACCGATTCAACAGAAGACAACAAGAAAAGAGACACAGAAAATCAGCAAGCCAGCCAAGACCGTTTAGAAAAGAGAGGGCAGCACATTAATGGGCAAGCAGCAAGCAGAGAAGAAACTGCAGGCGGTTGACTGGATGGATGGATGGATGGATCACTGATCAGTGATGTCGAGGGGAAGAAGGACAGAACGACTCGATCAGAGCAACGAGAGGCCGCCTAGCTCTCTCTGTGAGCAGAAAACTAAATGGCAAGGGAGGCTCACCTTTTTTGTGGAGAGGACCTGGGGGTCGTGGGAGTAGAGACACTGCGAGCTCTTCTTCTTGCATCTGCACAAAGGCAGGAGGGAGACGGGGAGACAGAAGGGGTCAACGGGAGGACGTGCAGTACGTGCACACTAGAGCGAAGATACCTGACGGCTTAATTGAGAAATGTGAAGCAGAAACCGTGAGAGCCAGAGGAAGAGAGATCACTGCGCCCGAGACGGAGGTGAGGGGCGTCAATGGTAAAGGGAGTCGGACGAGGAAACGAGTAGCGGTGCAAAGGCGGAAAGAGGAAGAGAGTGGCATGGAAGGAGGGCGCCAAGGCGCATACGCGCGCGCGCGCACACACACACACACACACACACACACACACAGAGAGAGAGAGAGAGAGAGAGAGAGAGAGAGAGAGAGAGAGAGAAAGAGAGAAAGAGAGAAAGAGCGAGAGAGAGAGAGAGAGAGAGAGAGAGAGAGAGAGAAAGAGAAAGAGCGAGAGAGTGGTGGGGGGGGGGAGGACAACAGAGACAACGAGAGATGACTGACGCTCCCCTTCTGAAGGCCTCGCACGGGAGATCCTTTGTTGCCCTTCTGCGTTTCTCGAAGAATTCTGCAGACATCCACACGCACATGAAGGTGCACAGAAGGGGAAGGGACGGGTTTGTGTGAGAGATCATGCACAAGACCGAAAATGGACATCCGTAATTGGACAATGAAGCTTCACCAGTCGCTCATTTGATGCCCGCTGTCAGAGCGGAGCGGGAATGGAGAGAAAGTGCCTGGGCCAATTGGACCCTGTACCACATTCTTGTATGCCCGCAGACTGAGAGGCTCAGCAGCCTCAGAGTAAATCAGAGCATCGAAAGGGAGGTCATGCAGACAAGACGTGCGTGAGTAGGAGAGGGGGCTGGCTCGCAATAAGTAGGCCAGGTAAGAAGTGAGAAGCGTGAGAAGGATTGGGAGAAAGGAGACGGTTGACGGACCTTCTTCTCTCTGTTGCTTTGCTTGGCAAAACCCGAGCTTCTTCCTTTCTCGGTCCGTCAGCGGCTTTCCCGTCTTTGCAGAAAAGTTCTGGAAGAAGAAAGCCCGCCACTCTGGTCCCTCGAACCCCTTCGAAACGTCCCACCCGAGTTGTTCGGCGTATTGGGTAGCCTCCTTGACTGCGGGGTCGCTTTTCTTCATTGGGAACAGCACGGAAGATAAGTAATGGACTAGCGCTGCAGACAGCAGTTGTACCGAACCTCGATGGATACGTTGGATGGATCAGTGTCACTTAGTTCAAGGTCTCGAGCTCGCTGTCGAGTGGCTCGTGTGTGGTGCTAAGCTATTAATATATGAATAGGAGACGGCCACACGAATCAGAGTTTGAAAAACAACCAGTTCGAAAGTTTAAGATTTTTTCATATAAGAGCCCCTATATATAGCTCCGTGCGAACGTACAAAAAAGCGTTGATCGGAGTTAAAGTGACTCAACTCGTCATCGAAACGTGAAACTCGAGCTGTTCCTATGATCGAAGGTTCCCAAAATTTCTTTGTGGCAGTGCCAAGCCCATGGAAGGCTCATGACGCAAGGTCAGACGCATCAGTTGGGACTGTCAAGACAGATTGACTCTTCGTAGGGTGGATTCTCGTTTGGCTTCTTTGTGCCAAAAAGAGGTTCCTCGAAACGACTATTTTTTCCGTCTCCACATCTTTCGATCAGATCGAAGCAGGTCAGACAGTGCCAGACACACTCGAGGCCTACAGTCAGCAAAGAGGACCGAAGAGATGGCTGCCAGCCTCCCACCGACAACGGAAGAATTTTGGAGGATTTGGAGGCGTGGAAATCCTCCTTCTGCCAAGGGTGTGTCACTGCTTGTGGTTATATAAAAGTTCTAGCAAAGTTCTAAACTAAGAACACTATTTTTCAACAAATAAAATCAAGTTCCTAAGAGTTAAAATGATTAAACAACTTCTTAAAAGCTGAAAAAACATGGTTTTGAATGTTTATAGTCAGGTTATGGTAGGTTATAGTAAGTTATAGACGTTTCGCCACCTAAGGTTCTAAGAAAAGTTCCTGAACCATCCGTTTCTAAAAACCTTTTCCTCAGAACCTGCCAGAACCTGCTAAAACCACCTTAAACCGGCCTTTTCTTAATAAAAATATGATTAAACTGACCAGGAACGCTTGTAAACTGATGAGACAATCAGTGTTTTTATCCTCCTTCGCGCCCTAGCCGTCACCTCCCTCTTATCCCCCTCCCTCATTACCTGAACTGTGAACAGCAGCCGCAGCCTAGAGCCGCAATGTCACCCAGACTTTCGTTTAGAACTGCAGGATGAGGCCTGGATGACAAAGCTGAATGACAGTGGTGGTTGTCTCTTTTTTCTCCTTCTGCTTATTGTTTACCCCCTTCCCTTGCCCGCCTTCCCTTACTGAGTCTTTGGAGCATCAGCCGCAGGAGCAGCTCCACCCCCAGACTTTTTTTTTGAAGCATTACCCCCTTATTATCGAGAACAAGGGTATTTCTGCCCAAGTGATTTTGTATGAGAAAGTGAACGACAGAGATGATTCTGAGTCCTCAATATTCCTTCCTCTGACTCTTCGAAACTCCACCATAAGCCAGACAGATGACCTCCCCCTTTCAGGTATCTTTTTTTGGATTCATTCAGCAGTTTCGATCGATGGTGGACTCCGAATTCAAAAGGAAGAATTGCAGTGAACTGAGCGATCCTTCTTTGAAGAATGTGAAAAGCTGAGAGAGCTTCTTCCGGGGGAAGTCAGACTAGAGGAAGGAGTTGTACATATAGAGCTGAAAGCAAACGGAACCACTTATAGTATGGAAAGTGGGAGTCTGGCTGTGAAACATGGTGAGGAGAGTGGGGATGTGCTTTCAGACTAGCTTTAAAAATGAAGTGGATGAAGAAAACCATCGTTTATGTAAGAAACTCAAACGTTAAAAAACGTTTTTAAGCATTAGAACTCAGTAGAAGTAAAGTTATATAAGGTTCTATAAGGTTCTCTTAGGTTCTGAAAAAAGTTACTGAACCTAGGCTTTTGTCTTTTTAGAACCTATAGTAGCAAAATAACTTTAAACCTCTATAACTTCATAATAAATTTTTAAAGTAAACAATCACCCAGTTTGTATTGTGTATAAGGTTCTACTGGGCTTAGAACCATATTGAACATACTTTTAAGAGTATACATCTTTTCTATCTTTATTTAGGGGGGGGGTACAGACTATATTTTATTATATATTTTTTTAAGTGATATACCCTAGCCTTCTGCTCCTCTTTCTAAAAGACATTTCACACCATTGAGCTCTTTGAGAAGCTGATAGAAGCGAAGACAACAGAAAACAGCGGTATAGCACTAGCGGCAGGTGCCCCTGCTGCTGCTACTGCTGCTGCTGCTGCTGCTACCTCTCTGCACGTGAGTTCCAAAGACGCTACCAATTTGCAGAAAGTGAAAAAAATGGGGGAGGAGTTTTTAAGAAAAGTGTGCGGCCGTTTTCAGGGAGTGGTAAGCAGACGCTATGAGATTGACTTGTCTAGTTTCTTTCAAGGAGGGATCCAGGAGATCGGTGAAGTCATCCGTTCCTTCCGCGGCATTGCCGCAAAAGATTTTCAGAGAGAATTTTCTGCCTTTTTAAAGGGCAGAAAAGATGAAAACGACGTCCGTCTGTTCTTGAAGGCAGGTGTAGATGTGAACGGGTTGGTGAGGGGACAGACAGCGCTGATGAAGGCCATATGCGCCGACAGTATGGATGACTTTCAGATGATTATGGAAGAAAAGTCAGACTTGGAGGTAAGAGCAGGGGAATAAGAAGTGAAGGGGGGTGAAAAAAAGGAAGAAACGGAGTCAGAGCGAGAGGGGGAAGGGGAAAGGAGTCAAGAGGAGGAATCAGAGTGAGAGGGGGAAGAGAGTGTAATGAGTGTCAAAGAGGATGGGGAGAATGATGATGATGATGACAGTCCGCCTCAGCCTGTCAAAGCTGGGGACACAGCCGTAATGGTTGCCTATTGTTATTATCGTTGGCCCATAGTTTGTTCTGTGGTTGCCGAGGGGGTAGACATAAAAGCAAAAGATGCGAGGAGCCAAATGGTCTAACCGAATGGTCATCTACATCGCTGTCGAAGCTGCGGCCCGGGATTTTGTTCGTGGAGGGCTTGAGGATCCTGCCCTGCGTGAGGCTCTCAGAGATGTCATTAACAAGATGTCTGATGTGTAGAGCGTCAGAGTGTTTTCACTCTCTCATTTATTCAAAGTCGCGCCCATGCTGCATTTTTTCACCTGGTATGGTTGCGAAGAGTTGGTGGAGTTTCTTTTATCCCGGGGGGTGGACGTCGATCAAGTCGACTCGAATAAGGACAATTGTACAGCTCTGCACTATGTTACGAAGAAAAAAAACCCTAAACTTTTGCAGCTTCTGCTTGACAGGGGTGCGGATGTTGACTGACCCAACGAAAATGGCAATACAGCGCTGAATACCTTGTTTCTTTGTTATTATCGTGAGCTCTATAATGCTGATGTGCAGAGATGTGCGGAGATTCTCCTTGATCACAGTGCCGATGTGAATCTGCAGGAAGAGAGCAACGCGTGTTCAGCTCTGCACCAAGCTGCTAGATTTTGTGCTAGGTGGGGGGGCAAATTCATAGAAGTAGTGAAGCTCCTGGTTGAGAGGGGGGCCGACATGCAGTTGTGAGACCGTCATGGAGAGACTCCCCTTGATGCAGCGGTGAAATACGCAGGGATTCACCTTGACGCAGAAATCATCAAGCTTCTCAGTCCTGCAGGATCCCCTTCGACAGGATGATCAAGGAAAACTGTCAGCGCTCCATTCAACCCCATTCATTTCCTCTCTATTTGGCTTGGCCGCATAAAAGCCTAGATAAAAGCTCAGGGGGACAGTCCAGGGGTCGCGAAGGTCCTCTGGTCCAGAGTGGCGCAAGGCAGGGAAACCTAGAAGGAAACGTTGTATCTAGCATTGTATAATGATATACTATGATGAGATAATAATCTTCAATCGTGTGTACATATAATAGTAATTTTTTGATTGACTCTTGAGTTAGACTATAAGAGTCAGATCGCTTCGATTTCAGTCTAAAGACCTAGCTGAGCCTGCTGAGCCTGCTGAAGACGGCCCACTGTGGTGTGACTGTGCCGCTCACAGCCTCGACTATCGTCTCGATTGACAGAAAGGACGTACATTCTAGTGTATAGTGGAGCTTTTATACTGGACAGCCGAATTATGGATTGACCCTTTTTATTTTCACTTTGTGTTCCTTTAGAAATGGCGTTAAGTGGGGCCATGTAAAAATTTATTTGAGTGTCAATGGCATGTAAGACCCCCCCCCCCCCCTACCTTCCACCACAACGGCACGCACCCCCCCCAAAAAATTTGAAAACCCATTTTTTTTGACTTAAAAATATGTTTTGATAGTGAAGAAGAACAGTCATTTGTGTTTGACTGGCACGCACAGACCTTCCCCCCCCTTAGAGCCCATTTGCGTACCACTGACACTCAAATAAATTTTTATATAGCCCCCATCACCGCTTCCATTCCCAGTAAAAAATTATAGAAATCTGTGGAAAAGTGTATATAGAAGAATCTTAGTGAAATGCGATCGAGGGAAATTTATGAAGAATTGATAAAAAGACTTAAAAAAAGTATGCTAGCAATTCTGACGTGGGAAATGAATTATTAAATATTCGTAAAATTACTGTTGAAAAATAGTTGATAATTAATTAATGTTACACAAATTGTAACACAATGTCTAGATATGTTTGGGTCAATTACCAATGAGTACGTCTATACGACTACGTTTATAATTTAAAGTTTCATGTTCTGTCTGTTGGCAAAAACTGAAAGAAAAACAAATATAACCAAAGCAGAGCCGTAATCGATCGATCAGCAGATTCTGCCTCGGCGCTTTTCTTGCATGCATGTCCTATACCTCGCAACTTAATCAAGCCAAGTAGAACAGACGTTAGTCCTTGGCCGATTTAGTTTCATCCCTCAGACCCCCGGGAGGTCTCCGTCTTCAGGAAAGGCGAGTGTCACAGCACCTGTTTCTTCTCCATCCGATCAATTTGCCCTTCCCCTTTTTACATCCATGCCTCGATCCACGTCGGTCGAATGACCACAAGCTTATTGGCGCTTTCCCTTCCGCAAACCTTCCCTGCCTCTGCAATCCTTTGGTCTGATGTCGGCTTGCACATCAGATAGAGATGCACCATGAATGACACACTGGAAGAAATATTTTTGCGCACACAGGCCAAGACCCAGACAGAGAGACGGCTAAAGAACACTTGCGATTGTGCTGACACCGCCAGGCGAATTTAAAGACCAAGAGACATTAATTAAAGGTTATGTGCTCAGTGTGGAGCCCCTTTCTCCTTCTCTTCCCTGCCTTTTCCTGAACAATTCGGTCCAGTGAGAGATGGTCTGTTTTTTTTTCTGTTGCTGTTTAGAGGGATGATAAGTTTAGGGGAGAGAGGGGTGCGGAAAAAGAGTGTGAGCAAGGATCTTGGAGACAGGGACAAACACAAGAAAGGAACCAAAACAACACAGAGCTTACATGCGGTAGTACTCTGATCAATGGACCTACTCCCAGCCTCAGTCCCACCTCACCCACGCACACCCCAAGCATGTATGCAGCATTCACAGCAGCATCGCAATTAACATCTGCGTCCCCACCTCCCACCAGCTAGTGTCCCCATCCAGTCCAGTGAGAACCCACACGTGCGTGTCGATTTTTCTCATTCGATCGATCGACAGCCTTGAGCCTCCCTGTCTGTCCTTCCTATCATTTCTCATTCTCACCGTAATCTCCTCCCCCAAAGGCTAAATGGATCCAATTAAAGTTCTGCTTCATTCACAATCTGTCCCCTCCCCTACCCCCACCCCTCCACTGATCATCATTCAGTCAATGCGAAGAAGTCCGACGAGACGTCCCTTCCCGAAATCCCACTCGTCCCCCTGTCCCCATACTCAACGCATCCTTCTCACTCCCCTCCCTGCTTCCCAACCTGCTCCCTACTCCCTGCTGCTGTTGCTGTTGTCCCTGTCTCCCTTCTGATTCCCCCTCCGCATCCTCGTTTGCACCCCCTGCAAAGTAATCCCCTGCACCCATCCCCATGCCCCCCATCTGCAGGGCAACGGGGGGAATCGACCTAGCACTTGATGAGGAATGCGCAGATGAACTTAATTGAGGGGGAAGGGTCATCGGCAAAACCGGTAACTCGTCTTCGTCATTCAAGTTCTTCTGCTCTTCCCCCCCCTCCTCCTTTTTCCGTCCTCCCTCTTGCTCCTGTCTCTTTTGAGACTCAATCCACTCAGACACAACCTGAGCCTGTCTGCTGTCTGAAGCTGCCCTCTCCATCTTGCGAGCTTCCAGAGAAGTAGTTCTCTGTGACAAGGCGGCCTGCAAGCCTGCAGGGAGAGACCCGCGTCGCACGTCAGACAGCTTCCTGGTATTGGCTACAGAAGCATCAGGGAGGGGTGCAGAGCTGCGACGTTGCCCTGACGGGGGAGGGGGTCGTTGGAGCAAGGTCTTCTTTCCCTCTGATCCCTTGGGGAGGGAGGAGGTTTCTATTGAGTGGACAGGCGGTGCGGAGACGGCAGCGACAGAGGAAGGTCCTCTAGAGGAGGGCGCCGCCACTGATGCCTGAAGCCCTGCGGCAGCTGGAAGGGTAGAGCGACGGTGCGCCTTTGTGGGATCGGATTTTTCGACCGGGACGGGTGAAGTTGAGGTTGATTTTGATGGCACAGAAGCCCTACGTGATGGTACGGGGCCTTCTCTTTTGTCTAAACTCTGCTTTCTGTTCGGTTTGCTTGAGGACGGAATCGGAGAAGAGGCGGAGTTCTTCAGTCCACTCACGACCTCCACTGCTTCTGTGTAGGTCTGTGGGGGGTTCGGGGAAGGTGAGTGCGTTGTGGAATAGCGAGCGGGCACTGAAGAGCGTCTCCGTCCCTCTGTGTCTTTTTCTTCTTTTGTCCTTGGTGCGTGATGGTATTCTGGGGAAGAACTGCGTCGGTCTGACGATCGGATTTTTGGAGGTGGGGAGGTGGAGACAGGTTGTGATGGTGGAGGCGGTTGTTGATTCACTTTGTCGGTCTTTTCAACGATTGGCGAAGTTACTGTTTTTGTGTCCTCACACACCGGGTGAGAAACAGACGGTGGTGGCATTGAGAACCGGATCGGGGAAGCCCTCTTGTCTGGATCTGGGTGGAGACGGATGTCCCATTTCTCCATCTGTGTTGGAGAGAGGCTGGCGGCTGCTGCTGCGAGAACCCTGGGCGGAGACGCCGCAAAGAATGGGGGGAGGATGAGATGCTGCACAGGCAGCTGGGTGTATCGACTCGGAGGTCTGGATGGGCTTTGGGGGGACTGTTGGTCGTCTTTCTCTGCGTGTGTGCGAGCAGTGCCGATGGCAGACTGCTGCCACCGACAAGAGTGAGGGGACAGCGGACGTTCCTTGACGGGAGAAGGGAACCCCGTGGGGGGGGAAGTCCAGGCAGGAGAGATGGGAGACGGGTGACGAATGGCAGGGGAAAGAGAGCGGTTGGGGGAGATGCAGGGAGGGACTGAGGAGGACTGTAAGGCGGCTAGAGAGTAAGCACAGGGGGGAGGGAAAGGTGAATGTTCGGTTGAGAAAGCAGTCAGCGTACATGGAGGGGACATAGCCCTCACCGATTTGACCACAGTACGAGGAGGGCTCGTTTCCCTCTCTGCTGCTGCCTGGTCAGGAGGAGAGAGGCCTACGTCATCTTGAGTCTCCCCTTCCACCACTGTGCCCGTCTCGTCCTCCATGTTTGTATTTTTATCACCTGTTTGTCCCTCTTGTCCTTCTTTCCTATCTGAAGGAATACCCTGAGACACCGACGCTGTATGCCCACCTTCACGGAGACGGTCAAGCAGAAGGGACAGAAGGGCATCGCCTCCCGTTAGTGCGGGAGCACCACCGGAATTCTGCTGTGAGGGACCGAGTGAAATCACCACTTCGCCCTCTTCTCCTGCTTTGCCCCCCTCTCCTTCTGTGACATTCCCCTGCCCCCCCCCGAAACGAATCCTCAAGGATCCCTCGAGAGACAGACCTCCTGTGAGATGGAGGGGCACGCTGTTCGTGTTTGTCGGCTTCGATTGTTCAGAGTCAGATTTTGCCTTCTCAGCAGAGCCCGACGTGCTGTGGGCTTCTTGACTTGGTTGCGTAGAGTGTCCTTCTCTTCCTTGAGATCCTTCTGCACTTGTCTCCAAATCAGCCTCGGCGTCCTTTGGAACAAGACTGCATGCAGAGGGACACGCAGAGACATTCAAAAGACATCATCAATGCCTTGCAACGTCAGGTCTTCCTGTTTCTCTCAATGAAAAGTTCGATCGATTGTAGCGTTGTCTGTCCATTTGGTCAGTACAGTACAGAAGCAGCAAGATGGAACGGGCTAACGGCATGACGTGTGTATGGAGACAGACAGAATGACGGAGCAGAAAACGGCCTCTGTGTGTGCATGAGTGATTGAGAAGGTGTACGTATGTATGTATGTATGTATGTGTATGTGTGTGTGTGTGTGTGTGTGTGTGTGTGCATGTGCGTGTTTACGTGTGCATGTATGCGTGTATGCGCTTGTGAAGGCACGCCTATGTGTCATAAGGTATCTGTCCGTGGAGAGGAGACACTTGACGCACGCACCTTTGAACGACCTCCTCAGTCTCTCTCAAGAGAAACTCAAGCCGAAATCTCATTTCCTCCAGAGACTGCACACACACACACACACACACACACGATATCCACATTCACAGAGATATACACAAATTTGCGCGAACGAACTCACACTCACACTTACACTCTCAGTCACACACACACACACACTCTCAGTCACACACACACACACACACACACACACACACACACACACAGAGACAGTCACACACACACACATACACACACACACACACACACACACAGAGAGAGAGAGAGAGAGAGAGAGAGGCACACATACAGAGGCACACAGGCATACACAAACGCACGCAGGCGCGCGCGCACACGAACAAATGCATATAAATTACACAGATTCACAGGCCCGTGCGCTCGGCATTCTCTCTGCCGCCGACGGAACAGGTAGACGGCTCAGCACTGAAAGGCCTTCCAACTTCGGAACACCTTCGTTGGTTCTGTCCGGCTGGCTGACCTCTGAGGAGTTGCCGTCGAGTGCCCTGAGTGCTTCAGCCAGTCCCTCTGAGCCTGCAGGTGTGAGGGTCCCTGCCTGCACCGTGTCGTCCGTCTTGGACGTGTGTGTAGTCCCGCTACTTCTGCTTCTGTTGGAGCTCCCTGCCCTGCTTGCACTCCTCACCTTCTCCCTCGCTTTGTCGGCCCAGGCCCTCAACTTAGAGTCTCTCTCTTCCCTATTCGCCTGCTTCTGTGACACCCTGTCCTTCCAGACCTTGAGAAAGTCCTGGATCTGCGCTGCAGCTGTGACGCTACAGACAGAGCCCCTCGGCAGAGTTTGCTTCTTTGCTCTAGCGTTGGGATCTACAGCAGCATCAATGTGTGGAGAGAGATCTATCGAGAATGCAGACTCTTCCGCACTGCTGGGGGGTTCGCTACTGCTGATCTCTCCAAATAGATTCTGAAGATTCCGTGCATTCTTGCCCCCCTTTGCGTTCTTTGGGGATCCTTTCGGACTCTTCCCTTTGGGCTTCGCAACGCTGGAAGAGGCACTGCGAGCATCTACCTCACTTATCCCACCAGCGGGACCCGAGGCACCTGCCACAGCCAAAGAACGTGCGGACGCTCTCTCTGCCCTGCTGTCTACCTTGGCGGCGTGTCCATGGGAGTGCCTTGAGTTTGGGGTCTTCTCCTCCGACTCTGAGCTCCTTCTGCTCCTGCTGCCCCTGGAGGAAGTCCCTCCCGCCCTCCCTGCCATCAGCAAAGCAGCCACTTGCTCCATCTGGCCTGTGTAGTTATGTTGGTAGGGTTTTGGTGATTAGAGATCACAGGTCGCGGGATACAGGCTGGGTGTGATGTTGAAGTCTGTTGGGACTCAGGTCAATCCACATACCGATAGGGGAAAGCATGCTTTTTGCCTTCATGCACGATCGACGAAAGTTGAAGTGTGGCGGTGCAAAGATGATGAGGTTCAAGGCTCGCGCAGTCACTCATATGTGTAAGACCTCAAGAAGTGGAACATCTGTTAAGGAGAGAGCCAGAAGTGTGCCATATAGCTAGCTAGGACCCTCAACTTCGACCCTCTCATGCAAGTTGTGCACGTGCAGTCATTTTAAATTTTCTGTCTGTATTATTAATAAGTCCGAGACACACTTTTTTGTGGGTGAGTGCCCTGAGCAAAGCCGCGGGTTTTCGGATTGAGCTGCAATTCTTACAACCCCTGAAATGAGATGCAAAAATCCGGCCGGTTTTTCCTTGGGCCCTTTGGTGCTGTGAGGAACGCCCTCTGAGCCACCACTATATGCAAATGTTGGCCCCCCCCGCGCCCCTTCCCTTTGCGGCATTTTCCCACATTCCGCGCACGCGCCCCGGCCCCCCCAAAGAAACGCCCTCCATTCAGTATCACGTCTCTGAATTCCTGCACAACACTTGACAGGAAGGCTGCTCGATCAGCGTGGACAGCAAACATTGGCGACGAGGAAACGGAGGCACCCACTTGCATAGAACACGCAGGGGAGCGGAAGAGTGCATCTGCATGGAGTTTGCTGGTCTCACTGACTTCTGATGTTTCTATCTGGAAGTTCCTAATTTTTCATCCACCTTTGATTTCAAAGCAAGCTCCTCCCCGTGGTGACGTCTCCAGGAGGAGAGGAGAGGGGGTGTTGACGGGATGTTGAGTCCCAGTCTGTCAGGAGGGGTATTACTGGTTGGACTTTTCTTGAGTGTTTTGGTGCAGTGTGGTTTTGCGTTTGTTCCTTCAGTTCAATGGTCCTCCTCGTCTGGTGTCTCACGGAAGCCGTCTAGAAGGGCGAACTCCATCCGACTTCGGAGGGTTGAAAAGGAACCTCAGAGCTTACTGAGACAGGTAAGGCCCCTCAACTCTCGTGAGGACCATTTTGTCTTGTCAGCTGTCCTTCTGCAGAGAAATCGGCCTTAGGTTGAGAGAGGAAAGGAGCCGGTTGCCTGCGTGTCTCTGTGGACAAACAACAGTAGATGCGTGCTTTGGGGGCTCCAGTCCTTTCTCTCGGATCTTCTCTGTACCAGAGTCTTGTTCACTCGACGTTTGCTTTCCCTTCGTGTACTGCTTCCTGTTTCATGTATTGTGATTAGATGGAAAACAAAGCACTTTCTCCTTTTGCCTGTCTCGAAAAAAACCTCCGCGTACCGCGCCTCTCTGCCTGTACTCCCACACGCTGTCTGTCACTTGTCTGTCTGGCTACCCTCGTACTTTCCTGCCTGCGTACATGACTGCCCGCCCTGTCCGCATACATGTCTGACCACCCACCCGCCTGTTTTTCTCCTCTGACCCCCTCATATCGGCCGTCTCTCTAGCACCCTTCCGCCATTCCTGTTTATCTCTCAGCACCCTTCTGCCATTCCCATTTATCTCTCGATATTTTGTTCTGTCTGTGTTGCTACTGTGTGCGTACGTCTGTGATCTGTGCCCCCCCCCCTCCCCCCCTCTGTGTGTGTGTGTGTGTGTGTGTGTGTGTGTGTGTGTCCGTATGAGTACACTACACGGAAGATAGGACAAAGCATAGTTGAAACCAAGAATGCTTTTTCTCTTCTCCCCATGTGTCTGTCTGTGATTCTGTCTGCATACAGGCCGTGCCAGACGACGATGACGACGAGGACAGCGGCTTCATTCTTCCTCCAGAGTTGCCTGAGGATGAGGAAGATGAGGAGCCGGCGGCATTGGGAAAGAAGGACGAGGATCTCGGGGACCTCGATGATGTCAGTCTGTCTGTCTGTCTGTCTGTCTGTCTGTCTATCTGTCTTTCTTTTTGTCTATTGTGTTCATGAAGAAAAGAAGGGAGAAGAAGAAACACATAGTTTGTCTATAGTCTGTCTGTCTGTCTGTCTGTCTGTCTGTCTGTCTCTCCGTCCTTGTCCTTGTGCGCATTGATGTCTCTCCTTGGTGTGTATGATGATCTATGGTCGATCATGTTACTCGCTTAGTAGATTGATCTGTCTAGTCGTGTGTCTGGGTCTGTGTGTTTGTAGATTGATCGATCCTGTTCGACGTCTGGCCTCTCTGTTCATTTTTTTGGTCTGTCTGTTTTCAAGAGAAAGAGAGAGGGGAAAAGCATGTACCTCATTTTCCGTCTGCGTGCTCGCTCGGACGGGCAGATGCGTGTTTCTAGGAGTGCATCTGCCAGGACTTTGTTTCTTCTCCCTCTGCCTGTCTGCTGTCTGTCTATCAGGAAGTGAGAAAAGAAGAAAGGCAGAAGAGAAAAGAAAAGAACGATGCGGTCTGCCTGCCTATCTACCCGTCTTTCTTTGAATCTAAAAAAAAAATCGAAGAAAGAAAAAAAATACCTGTCGTCTCTCTCTCTCTCTCTCTCTCTCTCTCTCTGTGTGTGTGTGTGTGTGTGTGTGTGTGTATGTGCGTGTGCGTGTGCGTGTGCGTGCAGGTAGATGTGCTGGATGACGATGCCAGGACGGTCACGGGAGAGGCGGACATGGGTAAAGAGGACGAGGAGGACGTGGACGAGACTTATTGGGAGAAGCACAAGAGGTTGGACGGTGCCTGGTTTCCTGACAAGCCCCTCTACGTTCATTTGAACATCCCCAAAGAGGGCAAACCTGAGGAGGAGCACAGCGAGCTCTTTGACATGGCGTATGGAGAAAGAGAGTCTGAGATGAAGAACGAGTTACCTCCCGTATGGGAATCGCTCCTTCCTGATTTCGGACCCGAGGAAGAGCGGGCTGAATTTTTCAAACAGCATAAAGACGAAATTCTACAGCTGCGCGATCTGGTGGGTGACTATGAGCCTTACGAGCCCGACCATGTCTTCAAATGGTCTGAGAGCAGCTACGCCAAAACAGCAGCAAACCCGGAGATCGATGTGGTCGACAAGATCCAATGGCCGAAGAACAAATACATGAGAATCAAGTTCTATGGATGGTTTAAGGTGGGTCGGATTCTGTCTGTAGTGTAGATAGACAGGTAGGGAGCAATATGGAGTCAGTGAGTGAGTGAGTGTACGCAACGTTGTCCTCATGCACAAAGCAAAGACACATTTTGCCTGCGCTTGTTCCCTTTGTTGTCTTCTTTCTTGAAATCATCCAAATGAATCCCTTCTTTCGTTCTTTGCCTCCTTGATGAGTCTTTTTCTTGCACCTCTCTGCCCTCTTTTTCTTCTGCTCGGCGTGTCTGGGTGCTGAAGGCGAATCTCAAGTGCTGCTGTGGCGTGTGAAGCATGTGGGATCTGGACGTGAATGCATTGTGAGGGTGTCGCACGTCATTCAAAGAAAAAGCGGGATCACTCACTTACTCACTCACTCAGTCGAGAGACTTCTCATCCCTTCCATGGCCCTCCCTTGCTGCCCCCCCCTCCCTCTGCTCTTCTGTGTGTCCATCTCTCTTTCTCTCTCTCTCCTCTTTCTCTCTCTCTCTCTCTCTTTCTCTCTCTCTCTCTCTCTCTCTCTCTCTCTCTCTCCCTCTCCCTCTCTCTCTCTCTCTCTCTCTCTCTGTGTGTGTGTGTGTGTGTGTGTGTGTGTGTGTGTGTGTGCAGAGGGAGATGAACCTCGCTGAGGAAGCTCTGATGGAGGCCATCAAATCCTGCACGGGCCTCAAGGCAGGGAACGGGGCGGCCAGGTTACCCACAAAAATCAAGAGGTGAGGAGGAAAAAAGAAGAGAGAAAACGTAAGGAGCTCACGCTGCATGCATGCCAGGAATTTGAACTCCAGAGAAGAGAAGTGAAGAGAATCAAAAGTCTACTGACGCACGCACAAACGCACATGCATTCATGCGAACGGACGAATGCAACGATCCATTGTTAAAGCATCTCGAAGATTTGCTTTCAATAAGCATCATTTCTGTCTCTCTCACCCCCCGGCTCTTCATGGATGGAGTCTTCGCCGAAGCTGTCGTTTCAATTCCTATCAGCTTCATGGATGGAGTCTTCGCCGAAGCTGTCGTTTCAATTCCTATCATGTTCATTCCCTTCCCCTCTCTCTCTGTTGCCTCTCTCTCCTCATGCAGATTCTGCGTTCTGCGTTCTCCCTTCGTTGACAAGGACGCCCGAGAGACCTTTGAGATCCGTCAGCACACTCGCATCATCGACATCTACTTGGATGAGGAACTGCTGAACGGGGTTTCTCAGGAGAAGGAGAGGAAGCCAACGTTGATGATGACCGACAGGGACGTTCTCGATCAAGGGAAGATCTTGGTGATGATTCAAGAACTGCACGATAAGTGGAATGATTACTTGCAGGAGAAGGGGCATTATGGGGAGGACGACGAGATCGAGGATGATCTTCCGTTCCAGAGATTAGATCCCGAGGATGTCGAAATTATTGGTAGGGGGAAGACACCTGACTTTGATCAGGAGAAGGCACAGGAACTGGGGGCAAAGACGTTTGAAAGATTTTTGAGTTATAGAAAACATCAGTGGACGAAAATGCATCCACGGAAGGGGTTGGTGGAAAGGAAGTTCAAGGAGTTCATGAACGATGACGAGATGGATGCCCATAACCCCCAAATGAAGGAATTGATCTCCACGAACGATCCCCACTCTGTGTACGGATACGGAGGAACGGTCATCCAGAGATTCATGGATGTGGAGGTGCCTCCTGGAATCGGTCGGTTAGTCGGTTGATTGATGTGAGGTCATGGGCTTTTTTCTTTTTCTTCCCGTGGGAGGGAGGTGGGGGCAAGTTTTTTTTTCTTGCTTATCTTTTTTGACCATCTTGTTCCTTCTCTTCGTTCAGCAGAATTCTTTCTCTCTCGATGCCATTCTCCCAAGGATTTCCCTCTTTGGTTGCCGTACTCCCTCTCCTTCCTCGCTTTTGTGAGTGTATGTGAATGCGCTTTTCTGCCCTCACTCTCTATTTAGGATATCGTCATTCCTTCCTAAGTATTTTGTCATCCATTCCTTCTGTAGCGATGTCGGAAGGCAGGCAGGTTGATAGACTCAAAGAAAAAGACGTGTCGACAAGATGTTGGATGCCCGCAAGCAATTCTCTGTTTCGCGTTTCTTTCTTCTTGGCCACCTGAAGCCGACTTTCTGTACACATGTGATAGTGTGCCCGAACACAAGCTTGTGCGTATCCATCCGACGACATACATGAGCAGGTGTGAAGATCACCTTCCTCGACAAAAGGAAGCCTTTGAAGGACAAAAAGATCAAGGCAGCGTTCCCCCAAAAGAGGTGGCGGTCCAAATACATGCAGTTCGTCAATGTCAGTCAGTCAGTCGGTTCTGTCGGACCGTCAGGAAAGAGGGGAGTGTTGGAGTCAGTATGTGAGTTGTGTTTCGTATGAGTTGGTGAGTGAGTGAGTGAGTGAGTGAGTGAGTGAGTGACAATCTGAGTCGGCTGGTGATTTAGGATGTGACCGAGTGAATGAGTGAGTGTGTGGCTCCGGACGGAAATGAGTGTGCAGAGAAAGAATAAAGTTTTCGGCTGTTGAGAAAGAAAGAATGAGCCGGGCACACGGTGAAACAGAAAGAGGTTATGCAGAGCATGTTGGCTGCAAGGGATCTCTCTCTCTCTCTCTCTGTGTGTGTGTGTGTGTGTGTGTGGGTGGGTGGGTGGGTGGGTGGTATGTGTGTGAATCTTTCTTTTACTGCGGTTGCTCGTTCTCTTCCTGCAGGAATGGCCCCAGAAGCAGGAGGTGATCAAGGAATTCTTCAAGTTGAAATACGAACCAGACAGGAGATACTACTTCCCTCAGAGCTTCCATGACGCGAAAAAGTACAACCTGGAGATCTTGACCAAGTGGTTGAGCATGTCAGCTTTTTCTTTTTTTCTTTGTCTTTTCGCTCGTTGGTTGACTTCTCTGCCTGTCTCTGTGCCTTTCTCCTTGTTCACTGCACATGCAAACAAGAAGAGAGGGAAAAAACACGTTCACTGGTACATTTTCTCCTTCTTTCCTTCCTTCCTTCCTTCCTTCCTTCTTTGCCTCCCCCCCTTCCGCCCCTTCATTGACGACGGGCGGTCTGTTGGAAGGTGTCCCACAGGGTTTTGGTCTGCTTGTCTGCTTGCCTTTCTTTAAGTAGGACAGGAGGAGAGTTTGGAATCTCTCTCTCTCTCTCTCTCTCTCTCTCTCTCTCGGCCTGATGTGTTCGCTCGTTCTTGACCATTCCCTCTCACTGTCGGTTTGGATTCTTTCCACTTCTTTTCCCTTTCTCGTCCTTCCTGCCTTGTTGAAATGTGACGATGCGCAGGACAAAGAAGGTCCGAATGGAGCGAATCAAGAGGGAGAAGGCGGGGATCATCTACAAACCAGAATTCCTTCACACTTTCCCCTATGCAGGTCGGTTGGTTGGTCGAAAAATTTGATTTGCTTTGCAAGAATGGTCTTTTCAGCAACTTTCTTGCACACATGTTACGTTTCAAATGCACACACTGTAGCATCTCCTCACATTTCCACGCGTAGATTCGCACAGTGTGTTGATGCCAGTCTGTGAGAACTTTCACGTGAACTTTTGAGACAAGTTATAGTCTAGCCCTTGAGCAGTCGACAAGCGCGCAGGAGAGGCTGCATGCATCGGAGCACAGCACCCTAGAGACCGCGTATGAATGAAAGTATTTTGAAAACTTCCATCTTAGTTCTGCTTTGTTTGACTGGTTGGTTGGTTGCAGGGTACTCCGACGAGTATGCGGGAGAGTACGAGCGGTTCAGGACGATGGGAAGGGATGCGTATAACGACCTGTGCAGAACGTATGTGCCAGGAGACGAAAACTGGGGGGACGAAGTGGAAGAGTGGAGAATGCAAAGATGATGGGTGGATCAGCTGTGTTGATCTATCTGTCCTTTCTTTTGTCTCTCTTTCTCTTTTTCTCCGATCATTCTCTGTCTCCATTCCGGGCCGGTCCCCAGAGGCATTTTCTGCATACTGCTGAAATGATCATTCGATCGAGTGCGCTCACTCACGCTCTTCGCTCTTTCTCCAGGAAGGCCCATGCAGCAGTTTCGTCCGCAGGGGAGGAGAGTTGTAATGGGATCCGCAACCAGAGAGGGGGGAGGGGAGGATGGAAAGAGCGACAATCGCTGCTTTCTTCTGACTTCTTTCTTTCTGTGTCTGGAGATCTTTCTGCGGAGGGAGAGACTCTGTCTCTTGTCCTGTCACACTGCATGGGGGGTGGGCCCTGACGTGTGAGAAAAATCGATCAGGTCGTTAATTTGGTTCTTGGATGATTTTTTCTTTCCGCTCTCTTTCGTTCTTCTCCAATTCCGCCATCCATCTACGCAACGCCCCCCTTTGATTCAGTCGGTCACTCTAGCGGTCACTCCTTGTACGGGCAGGTAATCCCTGTTTGAAAGTGGGCTGGGGGGCATTCCCATGCGGCTTTCTTTCATCGACATCCGATTTACCTACAGCAGGCGTCATTTTTCTATTACAAATGCAAAATGCAGTTGAACCGCTGCAGCGTAGTTACATGTACAGTGGCTGTTGATCATTTAATATTAACTTATTACATTTTAGAGGTTTGTGCAATGATGTAAGTTAGAGTCTACTGTTAGACAAAATAAAGAATTATGATCATATATGTTTTTCTAGATTTTTTGAATGTTAAAATTCTTGTATAAATTTTTTAAAGCCTATAATAGAACACCATTTAGGCCACAGTGCCGCCACACTGGCAGTTAGCACTCAACAACACTTAAAAAATGCATGTTTAAAGTTGTAAACCTGAATCGGGTTCCAAAACTGTATTAAAAACCAGTTGTTAAAAGCTTTTTACTCTATCTACCTAACTAAGTACCTGACTTAGGCTAACTATCCAACTAACTTAAATTCAATTATAGAAATATACTATATTTTTGACATATAATTTTTAGTTTTTCCAAATGTTTTTTTTTTATCTAAGCTTTTATTAAGACCTTAGGTTTTGTATTATTAGCAATGTTAGGTAAGGTTTCAAAATTTAGTGCTCTTTAATGTTCTTTTCATGCTTTTTTGAACACATCGACGTATGCATGTGTATGTTTTTTTTAAAATAATCTAGTAAACTTTTAAAACTGTGAAAAATAATTGAAATATAAGTCTGTATATAGGGTTCAAACTTCAAATGGGGTTATGATGCTATATAAGTCAAGGTACGTCATGGTGTACACTAACTAGCTGTCAAAATAATGTATCACTCCTCTCAAATTCAGTATTGAATTTATATATAACCGCGGCCTCCAATTATACTACGTTAACTTAAAAAAGGGAAGCTTTCATATCAGGTCGCATACTGGCCGTGCACAGCATGAACAATGCTGCAGGAATTCGGGTCTGGAGGGAGTTGGTGCTTCTGTTGCTTCATCTCAATTGCCCCTTGTCTCTTAACAAGAAGTTGGGGATGTTCTGGGAGGGGGGGATTCGGTTGCTTCTTAAGCTTTTCGTTCGTTGCCTCTCTCTTTACTCTGCAAAAAAAGGATGAGTGATGGGCAACTTCGGTCTCTTATGGTTCAGCAGAGAGACCTGCCTGCCGTCTTAAACTTAATTATTTCCTTCTGGCGGGGTGTTAAGTTCTGGTAGAATTACCTTTGATTTCAACATCGGCTATCTTTACGAACTTAAAGGATGGTCTCTTAACAGGGACTCTAAAGATCTTGGGAGAACTGTTCGTCTACCTTTTTCTGACTTTTCTCTTTTCTCTGATTTTTATTCTTCAGAGAATCTGTTCTTAGGAGCTTGTAAAGAGATGCTTGTTTGGGTATTCGAATGGAAGTGAGAATGACGCCAGCACGACTGTCTAATCTTCAGACGGCACTAGATAATTATTATTTTATAATTAGGGGGATGAGGGCTTTCGTACGGACTATGAGGAGGGAGGGGTTGTATCTGGACGTGTTTGTGATGGCGGGCATGAATGTCCATATTTATCTGTAGCATAGAAATACAGTTTTTCTTTACTGGATGGGCATGTCTGTACTCTTCTTTCTCTCTCTTCTGAATTCAGAAAGTTTGTTTTTTTCCTTACTAATTTCTTTGCCACCTCCAAAATGTGGCCCGGCAGTGCTGGGTAGAAATCGATGAAAAGGCCTTTTTTCTTTTTTAGTATTTATTAATTCAAAACTCTTGGGTGGGTGGAAAAAGAATGGGAATACATTTGCTCGTAGGAGAATGGGTTTATCGATCTCTACAGCGGGGTGGACAGACCTTTAGAGCACCTTTAGAGCAGGTGGCTTTCCCTGCTTGAGGTGTATCGTCAGGGTCCTATGGTTCCTGACAGGGATTCGGGATGGGTGAAAGACTTGAAGGGGACACTCGCTATCACTGTGACGCCGGTTGATCGTACAAAAGGTGACCTTGTTTTTATATGTAGGTCCATGTATCTGAAAGCTGTTTATAAAGCTTTTCTGTCTGATCTTGCTTACTTACATCTGTCTCCCCATTGTATTGAAGAGAAAGAATCCCTGTTATTCGATCCTTCTAAATTATTTCCTTCCTAGTCTCCTTCTTTCTCTTCTTTCCTTCAGCAATTTAAGTCTTTCTCTAAGCAAAAACATGATTTTTAGACTGGGATTCTCTGGCCTAAAAGGAAGTTTTGGGGAAGTGGTGGCCTTCTGGTTGATGGTTGCAATGGGATTCCTTGAAATTCAGACAACTTGTTTCTTATGCAAGACATGTATGGAAAGAAATCTTTTCATTTTTCTGCAAGGTGATGAATGGACTACTTAATTTCTTTTCACCACATTGTGATTTGCATTGTGATTTGCGTTCTGTCTTTCAGTTTCAAGATGCTGTCTCGAACATGAATACTTATTTTGGCTGGTTTGCGGATCGTGTACACCTTCTCCATTTCGAGGCCTATAGTTGGCCAGTTGGTGTGGTCTAGATTACTGTTGATGACATCAAAGCCTTTTTCCACTCTTTGCCCAGACAGGATTTCCCTTCTTCCTTGTCAATGAATGATTTGATTTCTTCTCTTAGATCTTCTTTTTGTTACCGTTTTGCTGTCTTGAGAAAGGGGAGGTCCCTTTTGTTTCGTCTGGCTAGTCCTGCGATTGAAGGGAAAATCGCAGGAGAATTGTGGATGACACGATGCCTTCGTCAGAGTCTTGAGGTTTTTCTGTCTCCACATAATAAGCACCCAAATTCGATTTCTGTTAATTTGTATCTTCTGCTTGAATCAATTAAAATGAATTTCAACTTAAACATGATTAAGGTCTTGGGTGTGAGGGTTGCACAGCTCTAGATTGAAGGTTTTCCGCAAGGAAGTCCCTGCTTTCCTGGTGGAGCGAGGATGTATGCTGCCTGGAAGGAGAGACTGCGGGTTGTTTCTTTGGGTATGTTACGGACTCCCAAGTAGGCTGTGGTAGCAGAATATAACTTTTTAGTATGTCTTACCTGCTAAAAGCCTACTTGGTATGATCTAGGAGGAAGAAAAATAAAAGTGAAAGGAAAGGAGAAAACAATTGAGGATGTAAGTAGATCTCGAGAAAAAGAAAATGACCTTGAAGTTTTAATGGGGATGTCCATACCTATTGAATAAAAAAGACTGTTAAATTCTATCATGGAAAAAAGAATGGAAGAAGGAATGGAAGAAGGAATGGCAGAGCAAATGGAAGAAAGAATGAAAGAAGAGTTGGAAGAGCCTGTTTCAGGGGCCTCGACCGGCTACAACATGTCCGAGCGGAAGAGCCTCTTCCAGAGGCCTCGTCAAAAACAAGGAAGAGGAAGAAAGAAAGGAAGAGAAGATGGAAGGAAAAAGAAGAAAAATAAAATGAAATAGATAGAGACTGACCAGAATGGAATACAGAAAACGGAAGAGGGAAAGGAAGAGGTGTTGGAAAGAATAGGGAAAAAATTTAATACAGAGGAAAGTAATTATGGAAGTCCTTATGAAAGAGCAAAAAGCGAAAGACTTGGATTTTTGGAAGAGCAAACGGAAGGAGATGTTGAAAATCAAATTTCATCTTATCATTTTGTCAGACCCATCTCGGACAGAGGACTTCCGACATCAACCCTCCAGCCTTTGAGAAAACTCCTAAAAAGTGAACTTCAAGTGACTTCAGCATACTAGTTACCCTACCATCAGCAAAACGCTACCAGGGTTCCAGAGTCAGATAAGAAGTCCACTACAGGTATGTCATCTTAGTTTTCTGTATCCCCCATAATAAGGTGACTTAATCCACCAGCCATCGTGTCCCAATAGCAAAGGGCAGTCTATGAGCATTCATGTCATATTGCAAGCTAAGAGCATGCTAGCGAATGCTCATCTAAAACGGCCGAACTTTAAGACTACTAGCTAGCAGAACTCTGCTCCCCAGGATCGATCAGTCCGGTCCTAGGCATACAGCAATGAGGGCACTGGCCTTTTGGGCGTCCCTCTGAAGAAGAAGCGAGAAGTACCGCCTTACCCGCTCCTCGGCCTGCCCTACCCCCCTACCCCCTCGGGCTTCCTGTCTCTCTCCATGCTCACACACTTCTTCTATTGACATACGCTCCATTTACCTATATCAGAGATCACTTAGTCTCCCCTGCGGCCCTTCCGTTCGGACACAAGTTGTCAGACGGTGAATCGGATTGTCAATCAATTTCTCCCAACTTTTCTCTTCACAGGCTTTGCAAATTGATTTAACCCTCCCCCCATAGTTTGCCCCCCCTCTAACAATGGTGCACAACAGAGGGCGGAAAACTGCCCCGGGGGAAGACAAGAACTGCTTGGGGAGAGGTTCCACCGAGGCAGACCATGAGCCCCCCCTCCCCTCTACCAAGCTTCCAAGAACCAATTTTGCAAAGCGTTGGCTGCTACTATTCTCCTTCTGATATTCGGTCAGGCAAACAGATGGAAGGAAAGACATGCTCCCATGCATTCCTTGTCTCCCCTGCCTCCCCTCTCTCCTTTCTATGATGGAGACCGGGTTTACCCAGTCCCCCATCCATTCGTTCACCTCTCTGTTTCTCGCTCCCCTTCTCAGCTTGCTATCTGATATTCTAAAATTAACCTCATCTGGTTCACTTTCCAGGAGAGCAGGACTGGCGTGTTGCACAAGCTTCTTTACAGACCCCGACCATGCCCTTAACTCCCCCCTCCTGTAGTATGCTCACAATGCTTGAGGCAAAGCGAATTGAGCAAGAAAGAGACTTCTCAAATACCCCCCCACTCTAACACTGAGAATCTCTCTCATGGGCCTCAACCCAATGGCTGCAAAGGTGGGAAACATAAAAGAATTCCAGGGCAGACGGGGAGATTAATGCACAAAATGAAGCTGGAGGGAGTCTAAGCATTGGATGTCAGATTCTTGAATGGGGAGAGCTTCAAGGGATCCGGAATAGGTAGCGGCGGGCTCCCACATCCCTTTAAAAAGGGATATGCGACTGTGGGGAGAGAGCATACCTATTGATGCACACAGACCCATAGCCTCTCTAACTCCCCTTTTTATGGCTTCAAGTCTGGCGGTTACAGACTTGCGGGGGTTTGCATCAGAAAAAACCTGATAGCTAAGATATCTGTAACTCTCTACCCACTCGACCGTCCAACCCTTGAAACGAATTTCATCTACCCCCCCCCTACCTGCTAATCTCATCACCTTTGTCTTCTTCAGATTCACCGTCAGCCCTCACTTGTCACAATAGGTAGCCAGCCGATCAATCCTCTTCTGGAGGTCTTGGGAGGAGTGTCCGAAGATGATAAGGTCATCGGCATATCTAATGCTCTCCAGCAGTAGATCTCCTAACCTCACTTCTATCGGGGGTATGTCTGGGGGGGAGGAGTTTAAGGCTTGATCTGGGCTAAGCCTCTAACTCCCCCCTCCATCGGGCGTTCACTTCCTCGGGAAGGTTTGGTCGTTCCTCTTGCCGGAGCTCCCTGCATTGAAGGCTAATGGAGGTATGGATGTTATTGATAAAGAGAACTAGTAAAAAGAAAAAAAAGAAGAGGAGAGAATGGGTCCCCTTGCTTAACTCCTGTTCCTTCCTCAAACATATTGTCCGAGCCCTCAATCTTTCTCATTACTTTGACATACATCGTATGAATCATTCGAATGTTCCCCTTCCCTATCCCTTCTTCCTTAAGCCTCTCTATCAGTTTTTTCCTGTCTACTCTATCAAACGCCTTACTGAAGTCCACAAAGGAAGCAAACAACGGCCTCTTCTTGTTTCTTGCAGTTTCGGATAAAGCAAACAAAACATGAATCGCCTCTCTACTTCCGACCCTTTTTCTGAAGCCTATCTGTCTGTCATATCCATAAGCATGGCAAAGAGCTTGGCAAGAAGGCTTACTATGTGGATGGGTCTCCATTCATCCACCAATGGAGACACAGGGCCTTTAAGGACGGGGACGATGCGAAGGAAATTCCATGTGGGCGGCCAGACTAAGTAAGAGAAGAGGTGAAAGAGATTAAAAAAAATAAAAAGAAGAAAACGTGAGAGATGCGATGAGCTAAAACACAGAGCAGCATGCTTAAGAGAGAGATCCTCAAGTCTGGTTGCCTTCTTAGGGTTTATTTCCTTAATGACTTTCTCGCACAGAGAGACAGAGAAAAAAGGGGACCAAGGAGGGAGAGGCAGGCTGGAGGGGAGAGAAAAGCCGGGAAGTCCTTCTCCTTCAAACACAGACGCCCAGAAGTTTGAAAAAGTATCTGCGGAAGGTCGGCTCCCCGCTCTATCCCCTCCGTTCTATTATGCCCTCTTTCATTTCCATACCGCTGAGGGGTCTTTGGCCGCCTCCAAGGCAAGGCGCTCTGCCTACACACGCGCATACGCTGCCTTCTTTCTTGCAATCAACCTTCCACTCTCTCTCATAAGCTTGTCTTTCTGTTTCTTTCTATACTCTCTAGAGCTGTCGTTACTCTTCCTGCCTACAACTTGTGTTTTTAGCCCTTTCTCTGCTCTCCTTACCCGTTTATTCATTTCTTTACACTCACTGTCCTACCAGGGGGCGGCTGTCTGTCCATCCTTCCTTTTATCGTGTTTCTTCTTACCCCTCTGCTTCCTTCCCTCCGGTTCTGCTAGTTTCTCTTCCCATCTGCCTGCTAGGTCTTTGATCCTCTCAGGTAGGGAAACAAGGATGGACGTAGGGGGGATTGGGTCACAGGGGGGGGAAGGGGGGGGGGAAATAGATAAAAGGGGCAATCCATTGTGTTTAATCTCAGCTGCCGTCAGGTCTGCCTCCCAGAAACCTGGCCAACATGCCTCCGCAAGCTGTTGCACAGAAGTCGCCATCTCTGTAAGCTCCTCATCCTTTACCGGTGAGACTCTGCATGGCTTCTTGAAAAGAGGGGCAGGGATCAGTGAGGGATACGGAAGGGAGGCAGGGAGGGGAAACGACTCCACATCAACCAGAGTGAGGCCACATGAAACTAAGCAGTGTTCTGGGGCAGCATCAGCAAATATTTTAATTCTGAAAGAACTTCAAGAAGACAAAAGTACAGGGTTAATTAAAATGAAGTCAATTACAGAGCATGGCCTGCCTTTTCTGAAAAATATACACCCCCCCAAACAGTCAATGTCAACTTTCTTTTCTTGATCCTTTAGTTTCATACCGTTGAGCGGCACCAAGTTTGAGGCCTTATACAACCGCAGCAAAGTGCGACCTTCAGCGTCTATTTATACTCCGCATTCCGACTCCCTAAACATCCCCTGAACCATCCTATTTCCTTCTTCCGCTCCCCCCCTTCCCATATTCTCTCTGTGCTCTGTCTCTTTTGAAGTTATCTCTCTCTCCCACGTGACCTCTTTTAGGAATTCTGCTCCGATGTATAAATTGCAATCCCTCAGGACCAGTCGCTTGGCTAATAGAGGGACATTACACACCGTGTCCAACAGAAATTCCCTTTCCTGTTCCTTTGAGATCCCATCCCTCAAACCCCTAACAGCGCCTCTCTGCAGAAAGTATACACCAAAAATAAAAAGAGAACCCCCATCCCCTACCTTCCATGTCTTCCCCCCTTCTTGCATACACTCTTGTACCTGCAGTCTGACAGTGTTCGGCCCACACAGTTCCCATTGAGGTTTCAGGTGGGCTTGCAAGCTTTTTTTAACAAGAATGCAGACCCCACCTATATTTTGTTCCTTGTTCTCTGCCTTTCCGTGCACCCCCAGCTTCCTTCTATGCCACTCCCTATGCGAATAATTCCAGCCAGAATGCTCTCCCGCACTTACTTTCGCAGAGGGAAACCGTATCTCTATGAGTACGGCGATGTTCACCCCCTGCAGCCATCTATCAAGAGACCCATTGGAAATTTTAGATCTCAAGCTGCCTACATTCAACGTCGCGATGACCAGTTGTCTCTCTGTTTGTCCGACTACCTCGAAAGGTGCAGACGGGGAAGAAAGGGAAGGAGGGGGTGTTTCAAACACCCAAGGAGGAATTGAAGAGGTTGCGGACGGACAGGAGAGAGAAGAACGAGAATAACCAGGAAGAGAAGAAGAAGAAGGGGAAGAAGAAGAAGGAGAAGAAGAAGAAGGTGAAGAAGGTGAAGAAGGATAAGGAGAGAGAGAGTCGGAAGTACACTTTGAGGTAGAGATGTGAAACAAGAAATCAGAGGAAGAAGCTGAAAGAGGGGGTGTCTCTGGAGAGGTGGGGGATACCGCTTGGCCTGCTCGTTTCTTTTCCCAAAAATTCTCTATCAATTCTCTAGATACCTCCCCTGCAGGAACCCAACGAGGCCTACCCCACCCTTTTCTTCTGACTCTGTACTGTCTGTCTGGCCCCCTATACCTTGTGCCTTCCACTTTTCTTATCTTTCTATTCTCTGCCTCTGGTGTCTCCCTACTCTCTCCTCTCCTTCTATTCCAAAATTTGGTGATGAGCTCTTTAGGGACCGAGCCCTTCAGAACCCAGACTGTCCCCTCTTTACCCTTCTTCCTTACCTCATACTCCCTTTGTCTTTTCCTTCCCCTAACCGATGCAATGCTCTCTATCAACCCATTCACTTCCCCCCCCCCACTGCTATAAGTTTCACATTGTCAAAGGAAAAGTTTGCAGCCCCTCTTTCCCAAAATCTCCCCACACACCGTGCAGGGGGGTCTTTGCTTCTTCCTTCTCCTCTTTCTTTTATTTCCTTTTGGGCGTTCTGTCGAGTGTGTAAGGTGCCTCCCCTCTTCGACGTAAAGCAACAAGGTGGGGAGGCGGGGGGCTTACTCTTCTACCAACGGACAAAAAGAAACAGTAGAAGGGGAAAGAGAAGAAGAAAGAGAGAAAGAAGAGGAAGGATCCCCCCAGTGAAATGGTCTCTCCCCTCCTTCCCCTCCTTATTCGTTCTCACCCTTGTTCTTACCCACACCAGGACCAGGGGAAGGGGAAGAGAAGAAAAAAGCAGTAGAGACAGGAGAAGGAGGGGGAGGTGGGGGAGAAGACGAAGATGAAATAAAGTGCTGTGGATCGGAAGGTTCGATGTTTGTCCCCTTCTTTCTGTCATTCATTCTTCTCTGTCCCCTGTTCTTCTGGTCGTGGCTCTCTCCTGCACTCTCCTGCCTACAAAAAGAAGAGGGACATAAAATGCAGTCATCATCAAGTGCAAGAGAAGCAAAGTATAAAAGAAAGGGCTCTTTCTTCTCAAACTGAGGAGAAAGAGAGGACAAAGGGTTCCTTTCATTCCTTAACTTCTTACCCCCCTTCTTTACTGGGGTGAAGGGTTGCTCATGCATAGTGACCTGTATGAGAGCCTCCATCTCATCACAAGAAAGGAATCCGTCCTTCACAGCAGGGGGATCAGCACAAGAGGGAGAGGGGAGAAGTCTACTAATGCCTATCTGTATGTCTGTCTGTCTGATGCCTGCTGTCTAACCTTTCTGCCTGTCTAACCCCTTTCTGCCTGTCTGACCTTTCCTTTCATTTTTTTAATCCTTCAGTCAACGAGGCTTTCTTAGCGACATCATAATAAGAAAAGAGGGGGGGAAAAGAATCGGTAGAGCGGAAAGAAGAAGCAGAAAGCAGCAGGGGAGGGGAATATGGAGGAACAAAAAATAAATCTAGGCACTGATTTCCTTTAATTCCCCCCCCCTACCCCCTTTTCCCGACCCTTTACCATCTCCCTGGCCTGAGACAGCGGACGAGGAGGAAGAGGAGGCGGCAGGTCCGTCTCCTGGCCAGACCTCCCCCTGCTCCTCAAGAAAGTCATCTCTTTCTCTCCTTCTTTCTTCCTCCTACTTCTTTTGCTCTTCCGGAGTCCTCTTAGTGCTGGCAGGGACCATCTCCTCCTCCTTGACACTGTAGACATACTCCTTCTCAATGACCCCTCCTTCTTCCTTCTCTTCCTCCATCTTCTCCGCTGTTGAGTGCCTCTTATTGGGGGGGGTGTCCCATCCGAAGCCTCTTCCTTTCCTCTGCCTCTTGCCTCCAAGAGATGAAGAGGGGAAGAGGGAGAGAGCCTGCGAGGGGGCAGGAAAAAGAGACCCCGGAAGGGCTACAGGCCCCTCGTCGAGGATTGATCCCCCGAAATTGGAGTCAGAATCGCTGACGAGGTCCCCGAGTCCTTGTGTCCATTGTGGGAGGGCTGCAGGGATCACAAAACGACGAGACGAAACCAGGGAGAAGGAACGAACAGGAGAAGTTGCACCCCCCCCTTTCTTCCCTTTCTTGCCCCTACTCTTTCTACCCCCTCCCCCCCGTACCCCCCCCGGCACCCATAGTTGCCATAGTACACTGTACTACATTGGAATTCCAATATACTAAGACCCTTTTTCCTAAAAGTAATAGTACAATGTATTATTCTAATAGTATTATCAATAAATATTAATTAATATTATCATTCTCTAAGCGTTATAGGCTATCTAACAATTATTACGCAGTATTTATAGGCAGGGTTTAACGTTTTAGAAAATATTTATAACATTTTTTGAGTTTTAAAACATCTGCAGAGGGCTGTAGAATGAGTGAATGCATGAGAAGAAGCCTTTACAAGAGTCTTGAATTAACTGCATCCCCCTCTTCCTCCCCCCTCTTCCAATCCCCACTCCCCCCCCCCAGAAATTGTAGGCCAGAACTGGGGCCCTTCTCAAATAGAGCGGAGGCTGAAAGCATCCAGATGCTGCTTAAGCAGCTCTCCCTCAGCATCTGTATCAAAGGCATAGCCATCTTCAAACTCGCACAGGCCGAGTGACTCAATCGCATGAATTCTGGATAGGGGTGTATATATAGGGGGGGTGGGGCGGGTCAAGCATTAAGGCAATCGAAACCATTCAGGGGAGGGGGGTAGTCTAGCACTATGGAGAACATCAATTGAATTATCCTACCTCCGGGGGGGGGTAGGATAGCGCTATAGTCCATGCTAAATATCCTACCCCCTTACCCACAAAATTAATAGTCTACCACTCTGTTATCGATCCATCATGGTGACTAGATCAATCAATCGATACTAATCCTAATCTTCAATCAATATTTAAAAAACAATCACTGTCCGCATCCCAATTATATCATTTTCTTTTCAGTTCATTTCTTTTTTTTCTCGTTTGCACCTTAGAAGTACACCGCCACGTCCTTTTTGAGTGGCTGCTGCTTGCTAGATATGCTGGCAAAAAGATGTGCAGACGAAACTCTTCAGTTCTTTTCCAATTTAAACCAACGCCCCTTGATTTTTTTTCGCAGAAATGTAGAAGTGTTCAGACAGACATGCTTGCAGCCTTACAAAGTCTTAGTGCCTAAGTCTTTACAAAGAACAAGAAACACACTTTACAGTGGTATGTGCAAGCCTCAACTGGCTGGATGGAAATGATATGCCAGGAGATTTCTCTTCCAGCTGATCCTTAACTTGAGTGTGGTTTCATTTCGACTGCAACTTTTTTTTATGTGGAGACTTGAGCTAGTGTTTGCATCTGCGGGTCCCAATATACTGTGTGGCACCGCGATGCTCGCGGCTGGGCCGCCCCCCCTCCTCCCCCCCCCGTGAAGCCCTTGGGCCAGCACAGCCGCCCCCCCCCCCTGGCTAGCACTACGGCCAAAAAAACTTAGCCTACCTCCCCCCGTCTTTTAGCACTACGGGGCTGGCTCCAGACAGGGGGGGTAAGGGCAGTCCATATAGGATTATATGCCCCTATGATTCTGGTTCTAGACATTGGAACCCCAGCGTGCCTCTGATGCAGGCGAAGGAGACGGAGGTTGGTGTAGGTCCTGACCTCCAAGTTAGAAAAATTCTGGCGGCTTTCGGTCCTCTGCGTTTGGGAGACGCTTCTCTTTCCTCCCACCCATCACCCCACTCCTCAGCCTGCAACGAGTTTTTTCTGGTGGCTCTTGGTCCTCTGCATTAGGGAGACGCTTCTCTTTCCCCTCACCCATCACCCCACTCCCCAGCCTGCAACGGGTTTTTTCTGGTGGCTTTCGGTCCTCTGCGTTCGGGAGATGCTTCTCTCTCTCCCTATCTATCACCCCACTCCTCAGCCTGCAACGAGTTTTTTTTTTGGCGGCTTTCGGTTCTCTGCGTTCGGGGCAGGCGGACCACCTCTGGAGCGGTGCTGGATTTTTGTTGAAGATCACCACAACTAGCATTGTGTGTTCCTCTCGTTTTGACTCCTTGTGCTCTTTTCATCCGACTTTTCGTCTTGTTGTCCAACCTTTTTCTGCCTTTCCTTCGTGCATTGCATACCAATATATACTAGTATTAAATCACCTCAATCCTGAAGAAGCATGCCACCTTCTAACGACACTGCCCCACAGCAGCAACAGCTCTTTAGCAGCAAGGCCTCCAACAGCAACATAATGCACCTACCGGCACTGCCTACGCCGCCGGCGGTGCAACTCATCCCAACTTAGCAAGCACTAGTTACCCCAGTCAAGCAACTAGAGAGGGCACAGCCAGTAACTACTTTTGGACAGCTCCCTTCTGCTCCCTCCCCCCCATCCAACAACCTACCCCTCAGCCTGCAACAAGTTTTTTCTGGCGAGTCTTGGTCCTCTGCGTTCGGGAGACACTTCTCACCCCCCCCACCCATCACCCTACTCCTCAGCCTGCAACGGGTTTTCTCTGGCGGCTTTTGTCTCTCTGCATTCGGGAGACGCTTCTCTCTCCCCCCACCCATCACCCCACTCCTCAGCCTGCAACGAGTTTTTTCTGGCGGTTTTCAGTCCTTTGCGTTAGAGAGATGTTTCTCTTTTCCCCCAGTGCACCCATCACCCCACTTCCCAGCCTGCATGCAACGGGTTTTTTCTGGCGGCTTTTGGTTCTTTGCGTTCGGGAGACGCTTCTCTTTCCCTCCACCCATTACCCCACTCTTCAGCCTGCAACGAGTGTTTTCTGGTGGCTTTCGGTCCTCTGCATTAGGGAGACGTTTTGATTTTCCCCCACCCATCACCCCACTAGCTCCTCAGCCTGCAACGGGTTTTGTTGGGGGGCTCTCGGTCCTCTGCATTCGGGAGACGCTTTTCTTTGAAAGTTTCCCCCACCAATCACCCCACTCCTCAGCCTGCAACGGGTTTTCTCTGGCGGCTCTCGGTCCTCTGCGTTAGGGAGACGTTTCTCTTTTCCCTCAGTGCACCCATCACCCCATTTCCCAGCCTGCATGCAACGGGTTTTTTCTGGTGGCTTTCGGTTCTCTGCGTTCGGGAGACGTTTCTCTTTCCCTCCACCCATCACTCCAATCCCCAGCCTGTAACGAGTTTTTTCTGGCGGCTTTCGGCGGCTTTCAGTCCTCTGCGTTCGGGAGACACTTCTCTCTCCCCCCCTCCCCATCACCCCACTAGCTCCTTAGCCTGCAACGAGTTTTTTCTGGCGGCTTTCGGTCCTCTGCGTTAGGGAGACGCTTCTCTTTCCCCCCACCCATCACCCCACTCCTCAGCCTGCAACGGGTTTTTTCTGGGGGCTCTCGGTCCTCTGCGTTAGGGAGACGTTTCTCTTTTCCCCCAGTGCACCCATCACCCCACTTCTCAGGCTGCATGCAACAGGTTTTTTCTGGCGGCTTTCGGTTCTCTGCGTTCGGGAGACGTTTCTCTTTCCCCCCACCCATCACCCCACTCCCCAGCCTGCAACCAGTTTTTTCTGGCGGCTTTCGGCGGCTTTCGGTCCTCTGCGTTCGGAAGACACTTCTCTTTCCCCCCACCCATCACTCCACTAGCTCCTTAGCCTGCAACGAGTTTTTTCTGGCGGCTTTCGGTCCTCTGCGTTAGGGAGACGCTTCTCTTTCCCCCTACCCATCACCCCACTTCCCAGCCTGCAACGGGTTTTTTCTGGCGACTTTTGGTCCTTTGTTTTGGGGAGACGCTTCTCTCTCCCCCCACCCATCACCCCACCAGCTCCTCAGCCTGCAACGAGTTTTTTCTGGTGGTTTTTGGTCCTCTGCATTCGGGAGACGCTTCTCTTTCCTCCCACCCATCACCCCACTTCCCAGCCTACAACGGGTTTTTTCTGGTGCATTTCGGTTCTCTGCGTTTGGGAGACGCTTCTCTCTCCCCCCACCTATCACCCCACTTCCCAGCCTGCGGCAAGTCTTTTTGGGCGGCTTTCGGTCCTTCCTTTTCGGGAGACGGCTCCCTCTTACCTCACTCAACACCCCACGGCTCTACCTGCAACGAGTTTTTCCTGGCGGCTTTCGGTCCTTTGTTTTTGAGAGACGCTCCTCTTTCCCCCCACCCATCACCCTAACCCCCAACTTGTGACGAGTTTTTTCTGGCGGCTTTCGGTTCTCTGCATGCGTTCGCGAAACGCTTCTCTCTCCCCCCACCCATCACCCCACCAGCTCCTCAGCCTGCAACGAGTTTTTTCTAGTGACTTTTGGTCCTCTGCATTCGGGAGACGCTTCTTTCTCCCCCCACCCATCACCCCACTCCTCAGCCTGCAACGGGTTTTTTCTGGTGGCTTTCAGTCCTCTGCGTTAGGGAGACGCTTCTCTTTCCCCCCACCCATCATCCCACTTCCCAGCCTGCAACAGGTTTTTTCAGGCAACTTTCGGTCCTTTGTTTTCGGAAGACGCTTCTCTCTCCCTCCACCCATCACCCCACTCCTCAGCCTGCAACGAGTTTTTTCTAGTGGCTTTTGCCAAGGTTCTCTGCCTTTGGGAGACGCTTCTCTCTCCCCCCACCCATCACCCCACTCCCCAGCCTGCAACAAGTTTTTTCTGGCGGCTTTTGGTTCTCTGCGTTAGGGAGACGCTTCTCTTTCCCCCCACCGATCACCCCACTCCCCAGCCTTAGCCCCAGCCTGCAACGGGTTTTTTCTGGTGGCTTTCGGTTCTGTGCGTTTGGGAGACACTTCTCTTTTCCCCCATCCATCACCCCACTCCCCAGCCTGCAATGGGTTTTTTCTGGTGGCTTTCGGTCCTCTGCGTTCGGGAGATGCTTCTCTTTCCCCCCACCCATCACCCCACTTCCCAGCCTGCAACGAATTTTTTCTAGTGGCTTTTGCCAAGGTTCCCTGCATTTGGGAGACGCTTCTCTCTCCCCCCACCCATCACCCCACTCCCCAGCCTGCAACAAGTTTTTTCTGGCGGCTTTCGGTTCTCTGCGTTCGGGAGACGTTTCTCTTTCCCCCCATCCATCACCCCACTCCCCAGCCTGCAACGAGTTTTTTCTGGCAGCTTTCGGTCCTCTGCATTAGGGAGATGCTTTTCTTTCCCCCCACCTATCACCTCACTCCCCAGCCTACACCAAGTTTTTTCTGGCGGCTTTCGGTTCTCTACGTTTGGGAGACGCTTCTCTTTTCCCCCACCCATCACCCCATTCCCCAGCCTGCAACGAGTTTTTTTTTTTTGGCGGCTTTTGGTCCTTTGTTTTTGGGAGATGCCTCCCTCTCATCCCACTCAACACCTCACGGCTCTACCTGCAACTAGTTTTGTTTGGCAGCTTTCGGTCCTCTGCGTTAGGGAGACGCTTCTCTTTCCCCCGATCCATCACCCCACTTCCCAGCCTGCAACGGGTTTTTCCAGGCAACTTTCGGTCCTTTGTTTTCGGAAGACGCTTCTCTCTCCCTGCACCCATCACCCCACTTCCCAGCCTGCAACGAGTTTTTTCTAGTGGCTTTTGCCAAGGTTCCCTGCGTTTGGGAGACGCTTCTCTCTCCCCCTACCCATCATCCCAATCCCCAGCCTGCAACGAGTTTTTTCTGGTGGCTTTTAGTTTTCTGCGTTCGAGAGACGCTTCTCTCTCCCCCCACCCATCATCCCACTAGCTCCTCAGCCTGCAACGAGTTTTTTCAGGTGGCTTTCGGTCCTCTGCGTTTGGGAGACGCTTCTCTTTCCCCCCACTCATCACCCCACTCCCCAGCCTGCAACAGTTTTTTTCTGACAACTTTCGGTTCTCTGCATTCGGAAGATGCTTTTCTTTCCCTCCACCCATCAACCTACTCCTCAGCCTGCAACGACTTTTTTCTGGTGGCTTTTGGTCTTCTACGTTAGGGAGATGCTTCTCTTTCCCCCCACCCATCACCCCACTCCTCAGCCTGCAACGGGTTTTTTCTGGTGCCGGCCTTTGGTCCTCTGCGTTTGGGAGACGCTTCTCTCTCCCCTTACCCATCACCCCACTCCTCAGCCTGCAACAAGTTTTTTCTGGCGGCTCTCAGTTCTCTGCGTTCGGGGCAGGCGGACCACCTCTGGAGCTGACAGTGTGCTGGATTTTTGCTGAAGATCACCGCAACTAGCATCGTGTGTTCCTCTCGTTTTGACTCCTTATGCTCTTTTCATCCAACTTTTCATCTCGTTGTCCAACCTTTTTCTGTCTTTCCTTCGTGCATTGCATACCAATATATACTAGTATTAAATCACCTCAATCCTGAAGAAGCATGCCATCTGCTGATGATACAGCCCCACAGCAACAACAGCTCTTCAGCAGCAAGGCCTCCAACAGCAACACAATGCACCTACCGGCACTGCCTACGCCGGCGGCGCAACTCACCCCAACTCAACAAGCACTAGTTACCCTACCTAAACAACCAGAGAGGGGACAGCCAGACTGAGTAGCTACTCCCCAGCCAGCTTGCAACGAGTTTTTCCCTAGGTTTTTCCTGATAGCTTTCGGTCCTCTGCATTAGGGAGACGTTTCTGTTTCCCTGCACCCATCACCCCAATCCCTAGCCCTAACCCCAGCCTGCAATAGGTTTTTTCTGGCGGCTCTCGATCCTCTGCGTTTGGGAGACGCTTCTCTTTTCCCCCACCCATCACCTCATCCCTCAGCCTGCGGCGAGACTTCTCCAGCGGCTTTCGGTCCTTGTGTATGAGTGTATGTTTCAAATTGGGTAACATCGCTTTGTGTGTGTGTGTGTGTGTGTGTGTATATGTATATGTATGTATGTATGTATGTGTGTGTATGTGTGTATATATGTATGTATATATGTGTGTGTGTGTGTGTGTATGTATGTATGTATGTATGTGTGTGCGTATACATGTGTGTGTGTGTATGTGTGTGTGTATGTGTATGTATGTGTATATGTGTGTGTGTGTGCATCTCTGTGTGTGTGTAAGTATGACACTGTGTATATGTGCGCGCGTGCCGGTGTGTGTGCGTATGCGTGTTTCTGTATGTGTGTGTATGTGTGTGTGTATGTGTGTGTATGTGTGTGCGTATGTATGTGTGTGTGTGTGTGTGTGTGTGTGTGTATGTGTATGTGTGCCTATGTGTGTGTCTGTGTGTGTGTGTCTGTGTATGTGTGTGTGTGTGTGTGTGTATGTGTGTGACTGTGTAATACGGCATATATCTGTGTTAAACGTTGTGCACAGTGTGTGTGTGTGTGTGTATGTATATGTATGTATGTGTGTGTGCGTGTGTGTATATATGACGTAATTGCTCTTGTTCTTCCCCCTTCCTCTCGGGCTCGGCTGTCTCAATAATATCCCCAGGGGTAACAAACTACCGGAGCAGTATGGATTTGTCTATGCAAAGAGCAAATATGCCACTCAGTGGTGACGGCAGAATCTGTATGGGATGGAGAGGGACGAACAGCCTCCAGGTCGTGTGTGTAGGCCGACAATATGTGTGTGTGTGTGTGTGTGTGTGTGTGTGTATGTATATGTGCGCGCGTGCGCGAGCGATAGAGATGACCATAAAGGCGACACACACAGCCAGATAGGTCAGAACTTCGATTGGATCATGGTCACTTGGGACTGCACGACACTCACCGCAACATACATCTATTCAGCACTTCATATTCACATACATCAATAAGCCCAGATCGCTTTCCTCAGACAGCCCGCTAATACCCACGGTTTACTCACTTGTCATGCCCAGGCAGTGAGGTTTTCCGCGGGGAGGGTGAGGGAGCTCGGCTCCCCTCAACACGGCTGTGTACGCTAACTACTCAGCCAGAGGGCGGTCACTAACAGGCATCAGCTCCGAATGTTAAAAGGACTGGTGCAGCCGGCCTGGTCTTTTTCCTCATATGACAAGATCGCACCGTATGGCAATAGAGGTAATCTGTCCCCCTCTATCAAAAATATCAAAAGATAAAAAAGCGCAAGCGGGATAGCCTCAGCGCAGCATAGAAGCCAGCGGATGTGCAAGATAGACAGAAGAGAATAAAAAAACATGTGAGGTTTTGGCCAGAAACTTCGCCTCTGTCAGGATCTAAGTTTTGGCAGCAGTAACGCCTTCTACCTAATCATCTGATCCTTATCCTTGGTTTTCGGCGGGAGTCCTCCTTGGTCCAGAAGGCGTCTTCATCACCGACACCCAACCCCGTATACGATCCAAGATCACCCAGTAGGGCGTGCCAGTGTAGTAACTCACCGCAACACAGGCACATATCAGATAGCCCAGACCTCCCTCGGAGGACCCCTGGCTCCTGAAGAAGCCTTTAAGTCACCATATAGGGGTTCTTGCTTTATCGGTCACCTCCTAAGCTCACATGCTCACACCCACGACTCCCCCCAGAGGAGAACAGGCATGAGTTTAAGAAGAGCCGATGGGCCCGCCCACTGATTCAGAACCCTGCCCGAAATATGGTAAGGACCAGCAAGCGCCCCCATGGAACTCGCTTAAACCGGAACTGAGAATGCTCCCCGGTGGGGCCCGTTTGAATCAGCAGATAGCTTCTGTAGTCAACGGTGCAAATGTGTGGGTCTTTTGGACAGTTGATCGATTAGCAACCCCTGAAGCGGGAAGCAGTACCTCTAGCATTATTCATTGCAATAAACACAAACCTTTTAATCATCTTATGATCAAAAAACAATCACTGTCCGCATCCCAATTATATTGTTTTCTTTTCAGTTCATTTCTTTTTTTTCTCGTTTGCACCTTAGAAGTGCGCCGCCACGTCCTTTTTGAGTGGCTGCTGCTTGCTAAACATGCTGGCAAAAAGATGTGCAGACGAAACTCTTCAGTTCTTTTCCAATTTAAACCAACGCCCCTTGATTTTTTTTCACAGAAATGTAGAAGTGTTCAGACAGATATGCTTACAGCCTTATAAAGTCTTAGTGCCTAAGTCTTTACAAAGAACAAGAAACACACTTTACAGTGGTATGTGCAAGCCTCAACTGGCTGGATGGAAATGATGTGCCGGGAGATTTCTCTTCCAGCTGATCCTTAACTTGAGTTCGGTTTCATTTCGACTGCGACTTTTTTTTATGTGGAGACTTGAGCTAGTGTTTGCATATGCAGGTCCCAATATACTGCGTGGCACCGCGATGCTCGCGGCTGGGCCGCCCCCCCTCCCCCCCCCCCCGGCCAGCACTACGGCCAAAAAAACTTAGCCTACCTCCCCCCGTCTTTTAGCGCTACGGGGCTGGCTCCAGACAGGGGGGGTAAGGGCAGTCCATATAGGATTATACACCCCTATGATTCTGGTTCTAGACATTGGAACCCCAGCGTGCTTCTGATGCAGGCGAAGGAGACGGAGATTGGTGTAGGTCCTGACCTCCAAGTTAGAAAAATTTTAGAAATCTTTTAATCAACCCTAAGATCTATTTAAGATAGACCCTAGGATGGCCACCAGGCCTGTGCCCCCCCCTCCCTTAAAGTACATCAGAGACTATCCTATTGTACTATCTGATAGTACAATGTATTATCCTTTTGGCAACTATGCCGACACCCTTAATGCCCTAGCTCCATCATCATCGGGGGCTCTCTGCGGTAGTAGCCGCTGTCTGATCATAGTGTCCAACACTGCCTCCCCCCTCGGAGAGATGGGGGACACCCAGGGAGGGAGAAAAAGACTGCTGCTGCTGCTGCTGCTGCTGCTGCTGCTCTGTAGGCCCCGGGGTGTCAATTTGTATGTCCGACTCCGGAGTTACAATGGAGAACTTCTGCACCTTCGCGTTAGGGGTGGCTTTCTCTGGTCTGGGCAGCCCCTTTATTTCTGCCCTCCCTCCCACATCCTCGCTCGCCCTCGGCTGCCTTCCACGCTTCTCAACGGGGGCTCGGTCTTCTAGGGCTGTCTCTGCCGGGACCCGGACTCCCTGTATCTCGGTTTTAGCCTCTCTTCTCTCTATGTCCCTGTCCCTCTCCCTCTTTCTATTCACCTTCTTCCCGGAGCCCTCCACTCCAGTCATCTTCATGTCCCTCGGTTCCGTCCCCTCATTCCCTTTCCCTCCCATCCCCCCCTGTGGTCCCCCCTCCGCCGGCCGGAGTGCTGAGGAGGAGGAAGAAGAAGAAGAAGAAGAAGTGAGGCTAACGATGGCGTTCACAACATCCCTCCCTTCATTCTATAGTGCCTGCCTCGCTGTCTCGCTGTCTGCCCTTGTCTGACCCATAACAAGGTGTATATTTTCTTCTATCCGTCTCTCCACTCTCTCTGCTCTCTCTCTCTACCTCTCAGCATCCACATCCCCCATCACCACATCCGTCTCCATCCCTTTTCGCTTCTCTCCCCTTGTCTTCTTCTTCTTTTTCTTCTTTTTTTTTTCCCCCCCCTCTAAAGCCGGAGCGGAGGACCAAAGGATGGCAGGATCTTTGAGCTTATCCCCCACCCCTTCCTAGACCCCTTCCCCCCCTTTCCCTCCTTCCCTCCCTCTCCCCCCCAGGGCCGAATTTATATATCGGGTGGCTCCCCTCCGGTGTTCTAGGTAAGTCCTGCCCCCCTTCATACACTGAACTTCATTCTGTCCCCCCCTATGTATGGGTGGAGGGGGATGGATGATAAGGGGAGAGTGGAATGACTCTCCGCCTCTGGACTGAACTCTTCTAACCCTATGCTCCCTTCCATTCCCTGTAGCACCCCCCCGAAGGCCCTGCAGAACACCCGAAATCTAAATCCCCGAGCTGCCCCTACATGGATTCTGAATAAACCCCCCCCCTCTTACCCCCCTCTCCCCCCCCTACCACTTCAGAGGTTCCCTTTCCCCCCTCGGTTCTTGCCCCTCCCGGCCGGTAGACGGGGCTGAGCCTCCTGGAGGTTCCTACAAAGGCCCGTCTGGTCTGTGCTGTGCCGTAGAGAATTTCAAGGACATAGATTGTCCTCTCACCCTCTCTCCCCCCCCAGAGGGGGCATTCACTTAGGTCACAACAGACTGGGTCCTGTGAGTCATCCTGGGAGCCTGCAGAGAGGAGGGAAGAAATGAGGAGGGGAACAGAGGAGCGTTTGTAGCCCTCTTCGGGACGGAAGACAAAGCCCAACCCAGAGGGGGGTGCAAACGTCCTCTATAAAAATTAGAGGCATGTATGCGCTTACTTGAATCATCCGTGCCTGCATTGGAAGCCCCGCCCGTCCTCTTCATACCCCTTCGTATCTAGAATCGAACGCCCCCAAGGTGCTTACATCGGATCTAGATGCCAAAACCTGCAGTCTCCTCCTCAAAACAATCCAGGAAGGTCTGGGCTACAGCAGCATCTCTGAAGATAAGAATGCCGCCTCTCCGGAAAGAGATAAACTTTTTGATGATGCCGAAAGGAAGTTCGAATCTAGTGATGAAGTGGTATAGCCTAGAGCCCTCCCTAAGCTGCTCTATATCCCTCTCTCTCTTCTCTTTGGGGGAAGAAGGGGGCCTGTCAAGAAACTCAATTCCCTCCACCACCCATGCACACAGATCAAAAACCATACCCTGGAGATGCGAGACTTCCGTAGCGAGTCTCTGGATCTCTCTCTCCTGCCTCCCCAAGGCGTCCTCCATCTGACCCATTCTCTCCTCGGCCTCCCCTTTGGGCATGAAGGTTCTCCCCAGGGTGACGACCTGTCTGCCAAGAGCGGACTCGAGATCCTCAAGGATCACCGGTGTGCGGGACATTACGGAGACGGAGGAGGAGAGTGACCAAAAAGGGAGATGAGACCAAAAAGGGAGACCAAAAAAATGGTTCAAAAGAATATGCTATAGTAGCTAAATGGAACCTGGGAGAATGTAAAAGGCGAAAGTTATCTATTCGATTGACTCGATTGGATAATGCTGGCACTTGAAAATTTCCAGCACTGTATCGGTTGCACAAGGCCCCGATCTGGTGCGGCGCCTCCAGGTTTTGCTGAAGACAGGATCGCGTCTCTCCCACGCACCTCTGGTCTTACCTCACTGGACAGGGCCATGTCCCTCTTATCTCTGGTCCTTCCTGTCAGAATGAACTAAGGAAAAAAGAAAGGAGACGGTGTGAGGTCAAGGATACGTCATGTCTATATGGTGGATGCGTAGATACATGAACGATTGCACTTTGATGTCCTGTTCTGTCTTGCCCGATTTTTTTGCTTCTGATCCATTAATGTTATCTTTGCAGAGACTGAATTTTTACCACGATTCTTATGTTTTGGAGAGACAGAGTGGTTAAAAAGTTTTGGGTTTATCTCTGTTTTGTTTACAGTCTATCCCAGAGATTGTTCTTTTCTGTCCAAAGAACCCAAATAAAACAGTCTTTACTCAGTTGATGGAAGATGCTTCGACCTAGGCTTCGACTGAGCATAATATTGGTTCTTCACCTCGATCCTGTTTCATGCATGGAACTGCCTGTGATTGCCTGTATAGTAAATTGTTCTTCTCATACCCGTTTGATTTCAGGGCATGTTACTCGTTTATTTCTCTCTTCTAATCTGCCTCGCAGTCTGATAATTAGGGAGTTATCTTTTGTTTTTATATAATTGCTTTCTTTGAGATGGTCTTTCTCTTTTCTCAGACAGTAACACCAGTTTCTTCGTCTCTTAGTAAGAACTGCTGAATCAGATACTGATTTAATAAGTGATTGGTTGTATAGGTTATCTTTCCTTGATCGCTTCAAGCATTGAACCCTTTTCTTTATTCTTTTCCTCATTTCTGTATCCCGTTGCTTTCTGGCAGATTTGTCTTCTCCTACACCAAATGCCAAGAGCTGGGCCAAGAGCGAGAAATAAATAGTAGTGGCATGAAAAGAAGGGGAGGTCGTACGCGTGTTGGATGTTAGAGTTCTTCTGCAATTGCGATATGACCGATGCATGATAGACGGTTGTGTGACTTACATGGATATGTAAAGATAGATTTGCAATGATTTAGAATGATTGAAAATGTCAATAAGTTCACATTCTGGGGGCGTCATTGCTTTTTTGGGTTGCAGTTCTCTTGGTGCACACATGTATCCAACCCGTCGGTGCATGCCGCTTTGGTCAATTTCAATCGTGCGTGTACATAGTACGGTGAGGAGTAACGAAAGTAGGATGGTTACTAGATGGCCACTAGGCCGCCCGGTTACCAATTTTATGGTTACGGTAGTAGTGTTCCAATGATAGTGGTAGTAGCTAAAAATAGGCAGATTTGGCCGTATTTTGAGTCAAACTTAACATACAAAACCAATTTTAGACTGGTAAAAATCATATTTTTGATATTAATTAAAAGTTCATTCTAATAAAACTCAATGTTCATCATTTTATGACTGAACTATAACTACTATATCATTGTGTATAGCCTATATTATTTGAGTATAATCATTTTAGGGCTTTAAATTGCTAATAAATTAAGTAGTCAGGCTTTTAAATAGGCCTAGCAACTGTTTTTACCACTGAAATTACCAGAGTTTTTCCTTGAACTACCATGGTAGTGGTACACACCTTCAAGTCCGCTAATTACCATCTCATAGTTACCAAGCTGACAGTAACTCGCTACTAACTAAAAAGGGCTAGTAGTAATTCCTAACTGTACTGTGTATGTGCGTGCATCCTTCCGTCTACGCTCTGTATGTATGCACGCCTATCTTTGCAAATGATCGATCGATTGCTCTTCAAAGCATTTTGTCTTTATGATACTGGATTCTAACTGAACGGTTCGATAACCTTCCACTGAACAAAGCAGGGACTGTTTAGGAATTTCTACAGCTGCTTGAAGTAAGTTCCTAAACTCTAGGTAACATATTGCTGCTAATCAAGAGGGCTACGCCAAAACCTTACTGAACTAAACTTTCCTTCACTTAATTTTTTTTTGGAAAAACATTTTGAATTGCGTAGAATTGCACTTATATATTTTTTTTTAATGAACTAAAAATTTTAATATTCGGTTTAGTATAGAAGTTTAGCATCAAAACTTAGGCTCTCCATTTACTCCCTGCACTTAATTGCTTATTCCATTCTTCGCACTCGCAACCTTAGCAACGCGCACCAATTCCCGTATATCGGTTAATTTTTTTTATATGCATGCATGAATTAACGTGGATTATGTGGATCTTTACCCCAATAGGGTCTGCAGAGGATCGGGCTTCCAATTTATTTTATTTAATTTGAGTCCCAAAACCCTTCTCCCCCCCAATTTTACAATCACCCCAAGAAGGAAGTCTGTCTTCAAGCGCGGGCACGCATGCGTACGTTAACGTTGTGTGTTAGTGTTTTTTTTGTTTGTATGAATTTTACAGTCAGATTATCTTTTTTGTACCTTCTATACTCTGGGCTCTTCGGCGCATACATGCAGATGTGTATGTAGATAAGTATATGCGGACCCAATATTTTTTGAACGAGGGTTCATGGATGCATAGCACGTCCCAGCATACCAGCCGTTAGTTCGCACGGTATTGGGTATCATGCCTAAGCCAGTTTCTTCCTAATCTACCCTAATCTATCCACCCTTAGTTTCTGACTCTGCCTGCCTCTCTATTGCGTTTTTTCCTAGTTTCTCTTTTATATCAATTTCAATGGCCCCTGCCGGCCGAAAATTGACCTGGAATCACTTAACTCACTCTCAAGCAACAACTTTTCAACAAACGACTCTTCCTGTCCAATTCTTTTCTCTCTCCAACCCTTTACTTCTTTATGCTTGTCTGTCATTCTCTATCCATTCAATCAGCCGGTCTTCACTTCACCTTGTCCTTCACTTGCCGTTGGCGGACCCATATATATTGGGGTAATGGACCGATTATGCATCGATGCAAACGCATACATGCATATGCGTTGAATCGATCATTCGATCTACAGCTAGCTGAATTGAAAACTTGACCTCTTTAATTCAATTTTTTGAAAGCATCAAATTCGATCATCGCGAAAAAAACAGATCGACACGGTCCTATAGTAAGACATTTGGCGAGAGTCTCTCAGGAACCAGCATGCGGTTTACCTTTGTGGCCGGAGAAACTAAGGGTGGAAGGGTTCATCGGAGGTGAATAAGAGGTCCTGCCTGTGTGAACATGCGCAATCGTAGAAAGATTCAAGCAGCTTTCACAGCTTACTGTGTGTTGCTGACCATTTCAGTCACAGAGGGCATCAAAATATCTAAGGTTTTATTTCAAGCAGAAATTGAGGGGAGCTGCAGGACTTTATCTCTTTCATCATGCAAAAGTCCTAGATAGTGTGCTGACGGCAAGTGTACTTGCCCCAGCAACCCCTATGTAGAGACTGAAGGCGAATGCCCTACAGAAAAATCCCTCAGACAAGGCTACTACGGGCATCGTTGCGTTGAAGATGGCGACAACAAGGAATGCAATACAACTCCCGGGCTCCTTTACAACATAAAAACGAAGCGGTGCGAATGTAGCCCGGAAAAGCCCTACCTAGATTCTCCTGTATATCCCGGGAGAGAGATTTGCACCGACGTCAGGCCCTGCAAGGTGAGCTCTAAAAGGCTTTGCATGCCTTCAATGCGAGCCTTTGTGAAAAAGGACGGCACATACGGATACAAAGAAGTGATGCAAGATGCCTCCACACCCGACTTAATGAAGGACTGTAGAAAACTTGGCACCGAATGTAGTGTGCTTGTTTCGGGCACCATAGCGATGGGCAGGTGGAGAAAGGGAGTTTGTGAAGACAGCACAGACTTCCCAAGAGAAGAATGCCTTTACAACACAAAGTAGAAGACGCAAGCTGAGACTGGCGGCCAGCTTGTGGACTGTCAGTGATCTGGAGAAAACCATACAAAACGTGCACACAGTTTTACAATGTAACGATACCCGAAGTTAATTGTGGTCCAGATCGGGGACTGGTAAGAAAAAAAGCCTGCAAACAGCGCTCTCCCCTTAAGAAGTCAAAAATCTTGTGTGACGAGAAGAACACCAGTATACCCAGGCAAGATCAGGTAAGGCCTGCCCGGCCAGTGTGTCGAGTCTTTATGAAGAGACGCGTATGCAGAGCGACTGTATTGAAACGGACATAGGGGAAATCAACTGCTCGCTGATTGTAACAGAATATGTCAATTGAGATCTACGATTGACAAATGGGTTGCCTTAGCATATAGGTCACCCCAAGACCTGAATGCGTGAACAAGTATATGCATACATGAATGTAACTGACTGACTGACTGACTGACTGACTGACTGACTGACTGACTGACTGAATGAATGAATGAATGAATGAAAGATTAAACTACTGAGAGTGTGTGAGTGAGAGTGAGAGTCAGAGTGACAGTCAGAGTGTGTATGTATATGTGTGTGTATATATATATATATATATATGTGTGTGTATGTGTGTATGTGTGTGTATGTGTGTGTGTGTATGTGTGTGTGTGTGTGTATGTGTGTGTATGTATGTGTAAGAGAGAGAAAGAAAGAGAGAGAGAGAGAGAGAGAGAGANTAAGTGAGTGAGTGTTAGACTGAAACAACGATTTACCTCCTCTCTCAGAGTTTCTAGAACTCCTTTCCACGGTAAATTGTGCCGTCATCTTCTCAGACCTCTTCCTATATGGCCATACTGTGGCCCATACATCATCATCATCATCATTATGATGCTTCATCACCATCGGCCTATAGGTAGTAGGTACCACCGTGTACTACTACGCTACTATATTTAAGCAATCCCAAGTCCGTACTGCTACAAGACTTGGACCAGCCATGACTACTCACTAGCGCCATGTGTATTATTCGATTTTTTAAAATTAAAAGCTTTAAATTCTGTAATTTAAACTTCAGTATTATGAAGTTTTTTATAAGTCTATATACTGGTATAAGTACTAGTGTAAGTATTTCTTCAAAAAACTTTTTAAACTACTGTATATAAAACTACTGACAGATGAAATTCCCCATTAAATTAAAAATTGATTCTACAAAAATCTATTTATAGGTAAAAACCGTCAATTTAGTCTTACATACTCTAGAAAAACAACAGAAAGATATCGCATAGTAAAGCCTGGCAAGGATAAAATGAGAAGAGTTTGAGAAAAGCACGATGCGGGTGCGGGGTAATATCCACTTGCGCTCTAAACAAAAGACACAAAGAGAACGTACAGGAGAGGGAGGGGGAGCAGAGATAGCCAAAGGTTATTTTTTAATTGGCTTAGCCAATGTCAGTGCTAATTAGTGCTAAAAGTGTAAAGTGTATATTGGTTACTGTTTATTGTTTGTTTTGATAAGTATATTCTGTGTGTATGAAAAAAAGAAATAAGTTTAGATGGGGAAGAAAACTTGTGTTACCTCTGCAAAGGCCTGTG
>JAHBMJ010005295.1:41826-70855 GCA_018398765.1 Chromera velia | reverse complement strand
GCCCACTGGGTTCTCATCCTAGGGTTTCCAGCCAACCCTCAAATATGCATCAAACCCTCAAATATGCATCAAACCCTCGGCTTTCAAATATGCATCAAACCCTCAAATATGCATCAAACCCTCAAATATGCATCAATTGAGATTCGTCACTGAATCGTCAGGTTCTGTCGAATTCCTGAATTCCCCAAACTTGCTCATTCTCGCTCGATCTCACTGGCTCCCGCCAGGACCCGCCTCTCTCTCAACTCACCGAGAATCGATTTAAATGATCACACGTCCATTTGGTGTCTTCTCGTGATTGGACAAGCAAAACAACCAGCAAAGGGCTGATGAAAGTGTCGCTCTGTCTGACTCCTCGAGTGAAGGACATCTAGAATGCAACGACGAGACGAGGCCATTGTCAACTGCCAGAGGCACATCAGGGGCTACCTGGCAAGGAAGCGCTACGTTGATCGCCTCTTTGAGGCTGTGCAAGCTGAGGTCAGGATCTTTCCTTTTCACATTCGTATGTGTATCATGTATCTTGACCCACCTGTGTTCGCACTCCCCCTTCCCTCCCTCATGGATGCAGGAAGAGAAACAACGAAAAAAGGATGAGCGGCGTATCGAAGAGAGTCAGTTCCGCTTCTAATTCTGTCTCCTTGACTCTTCTGAATCCCGCTTGAGAGATCTTTTGAGAACATCTGGTGATGCCCTCTCAAGTCTTTCTGTCAAATGATCACGCACATTACCGTCCCCCTGCTTGCTCTCACAGGTTTTCGCCTAGTCGCCAGAGAAGATCAGCAACGTGCTCTGGAGCAGAGGCGATTCCTCGAAAGAAACGAAGAAATCGACGTCAGCCAGCTGCATGAACCCCCACACACCCTCCCTCACACACACTCGCAGACAGAGGAAATGCATCTCAACCAACCAAGCGACTCTTTGTCTCCACATCGGGCTTTGTGCTCCTTTATACCCTTGCCTTTTCTCCTGTTCCTGCCACTTCACCCTTCGGTCTTCTACTTTTCCTCACAGTTTGCCCGCAGCTTCCCTCTTTCAGCCAATTCCTCTTGCATCTGTTTGCGTCTCTGTGTTTGACTGTATGCAGAAAACATACCATGCAATCCAGATCCAACGCGCCTTCCGACGCCGTCGTTCCTCTGGGGGCTCGCGGCGCTCCTCTCTCTCCTCAGAGAAGATTTGGGGTCCGGGGGTAGGTCCAGGAACTCGTGAGCTTGAGGACTGGGATGCAGAGGAGAGCAAAGACAAGGGGGGGGAAGAAAAAGAAAATGGGTCTCTGTCAGTGAATCTGACAGCGGAGTTGGATCCCGTCAAAGAAGAAGACCAGGGGGGGGACGGGGAGGATAAGGGGAGAGCAGGAGAGGGTGTAAGTCCCCCCTCGGGGTCTGTGTCTGAGGACGCTCTCGAGCCGGGAGGGCGGATTGGGGGAGAGTTGAAGAGAGACAAGGGAGACGACAGCCACGCGTTTTCCCTTGCAGACGCTTCCCCTCCAGCAGCTGCAGCGATCGGGGAACCGCTTGGGATTGCGACGGTGAGTGGTGGTGCGACTGCGATAGTGGGGCTTCCTGTGGGTGCATCGAGTGAGTCTCTGTGCACCCCTGGCGTCTCTCCTGCTATCTTCGAGACGCGAGAGTGGGACTCTCCCGAACCGCAAAGTCTTGTTGCTCCTGTCAGGGGTGAAGGGGGAGAGATTGATGGGGTCCCACAGAGATTGGCAACGTTGAATGTGGGGGGACACGTGGAGGGAGGAGCCGCCAAGAGAGAAAGCTGGCAACAGAATTCCCCGCTAGGTTCTGCCGACGATGCACTAGGAGTCGATCCTAGGTGGTCGTCTGCTGGTTGGGACGGCACGGGGGAAATTGACAGAGATAGAGAGGCAGTAGTGGAGTCAATGGAGGGGGAGTTGTTGTCTTCGTCTGCCGTTGGTCTGACGTCTTCTGACACTGAAGAGATGAAACAAGAGCAGAGGCGGCTGTCAGTCGAGAATCAACCGATCATCGGGGAAGACGACGCAAAGGAAATTTTCCAATCGCCTGGACGGAGAAATTCGGCAACGTTCAAGGCAGCCGCCAGCTTCTCAGAAGGCTCCAGAGGGTCCCCTTCAGAGTCTAGAAGAGGTTCTAATGCCTCCTCCCCCCCCTATTTGAAGAAACTAGGATCGGGGTTCGTGCGCTCAGACCCTTTAGGAGAGCGTAACTTTGGAGGGGAAGTAGATGGGGTCGAAATTGCTGCAGCAGCAAAAGAAGGTCTGTTGACGAGAGAGAAATTAGAAACTCTATCGAAGGAGCAACTGGATCAAGTGGTGGCTGAAGTGGAGGTGGGTCTGTACTTTTGCACACTGGTCTTTTGGCTTTTTCATTTCTGTTTTTTTCCGGCATCTTTTATTTGTTTCTTTTCTTTCTTTCTTTCTTTCTTTCTTTCTTTCTTTCTTTCCTTCCTTCCTTCCTTTCTTTCTTTCTTTCTTTCTTTCTTTCTTTCTTTTCTTTTCTTTCTTTCTTTCTTTCTTCCTTCCTTCCTTCCTTCCTTCCTTCCTTCCCTCTTTCTTTCTTTCTTTCTTTCTGTCTGTCTGTTTGTGTCTCAGACGTCTCTCTCTGTCTCTGTCTGTTTCTCTCCCTCTCTTCCTCCCCTCCCTCCTTCAAAAGCAAGGAAACGAACCAGCAAGCAGAGAGAAGGAAAACAGAGCTGCCCTCTGTCTCTCCCTCGCGATGTGCGTGTGTGTATGTGTATGTGTGTGTGTGTGCGTGTGTATCTGTGTGTGTGTGTGTGTGTGTGTGTGTGTATGTGTATGTGTGTGTGTGTGCGTGTGTATCTGTGTGTGTGTGTGTGTGTGTATGTATGTGTATGTGTATGTGTGCGGGTGGGTGAGCAACTGTGTGCAGCTGCTGGTCCTCTTGAAGAGCAAGGAATTAAGATGCGAGCTTCAGGTCGGTGTAGAACTTCTCCAGTTTATTTATCGGCTTGCATGGACTCATGGTTCTTCCTTCGGCTTTGATTGTGCTGAAGAGGAGAGTCTGGCCTCTTTGTCATGCAAATTGTTGTTCAGTTGTCTTTCGTCTGCCTGGAACAAAAAGAGAAAGTTTTGTCATGCAAATTATTGTTCAGTTGTCTTTCGTTTTCCTGGAACAAAAAGAGAAAGTTTTGTCATGCAAATTGTTGTTCAGTTGTCTTTTGTCTGCCTGGAACAAAAAGAGAAAGTTTTGTCATGCAAATTGTTGTTCAGTTGTCTTTTGTCTGCCTGGAACACAGAGAGAAAGCAAGGGGCGTTTGTGATCGACAACTGTGTGTATTTTCCCTTGTTGATTCAAGACCTCAGAGATCTTCAATTGATGTAAAAATGGGTTACCACCGCATTGACAAAGGGACCGCCACCAAATTTTCTCCTCCTCCCTTCCCTCCCTCTTCCCCTGAGGGCTTGCAGGAAAAAGAGGAGTTGCAGATGGAGATGGAGACTTTGAACGAAGGAATCTCGAATATGATCGCACACGCCGCCGTCGAGGCAGGGGGAGGGAGTGCAGCAGGAGGAGGAGCCAACAAACGCTCTGGACTACTCGCACCTGCTGCCGCAGCCTCCTCCCACTCTCACTCGTCGCAACCCGCAGCATCCGCACAAGCGCCGCACTCGCGCCCCCTCTCAGCCGCCTCCTCTGGCCACAGCCAGCAGATCCAGAGAGGAGGAACAGTGGAAGCGGGAGAGGGGGAAAGGCCTTTCAGTGCGAGTCGAGAGAGGGGGGGGGTGATAGGAAGACCCGCAGCTGCTCAGCCTCCTGCCGGAGCTGCCCCGACGGCGTCTCTGACGGCTTCTGCCTCGGGTCCGGGATCAGCCGGTTCGCATACGGGTCCCCGGAGCCCGATGGCAGACGGGGAGGAAGAGCCACCCGTCTCTCCCCCCTCTGCAGGGCCCTCTCTGACTCTCCCCCTAGACAGTCGCCACAGCACGATGACCCACGGACTCTAATTGCAGGGGGGGAACCGAATTTCCTTCAAGTTTTGCTTTAAATTCCCCGCCTCATCTGCGTGCAGAATCCAAAGGGTGGTCGGAAGGCATCCAAGAGGTTTCACGGGCAAAATTCATATCGAAAGTCAGCCGGCGGCCTCTGAGTTCCGTGTCTACTAATTGTTACAACAATCGATGTACAGATCCATAGCCTGATCAAATCCTTTAACATCGTATAATATATTACATTAATATTATATGTGTGCTATTCAGTATATTAATCAGTTTTTCATTAAAATTTGTTATTAACTAGGTCATTAACCTTTCAAATACTAGGCCTTGCACTACATAAAAAAAACTAAAAGATCAGAAGACTTTTTTTTTAACTCTTTTTTTTCTTTTTTTTCATTATGGCATTCAATTAACAGGTAAACAACGTACTGTCATGGTTCTTCAACTTTGAAGTATTGGAGGACTCGGAAGGAGTATTGCACGGGATGACACATAAAAAACGCACCTTATATTTGATTAATTTAATGATTAGTGTATCATAATACCAGTCACCGTGCAGCCAGTGAGATAATGATATAATTCATATGAATGATTGATGATAATACATATAGGCTACTAGTATCTACTGATTATGCGTATGTCTGAAGAAATCACTCCGATTAAATTAAGCCTTCCGCCTCATGCAATACAAGACTATTTTTATATGTTTTTATGTGACCCAAAACTTTTATAGTGACTTTAGCACAACATGGTCGCCAGGAGACAAAGTAACAAACTCATGCAGTTGCAGTCCACGTCTCTTTTTTGCATCAACCAGGCGGTCTGTGGCTTCCCTGGGTGACTCTTCCGCGAGTTGGAAGGTCTCAAAGTGAATGCTCACGGATTTTAGTGCTCCAAGATCCCTGTGTGCTGCCACTGCATCGTCTGGACTCATGTGGAAATCCCTCTGGAACCATTCAGGCGAAAAGCACCCGATAGGCAGAAGTGCGAGGTCAATCACGCGGCCCACACTCTTCAGTCGATCCCGAATCGCAAAAAAATGTTTTTGGTTGTACCCCGTGTCCCCTGCAAAAAAGACGACATGGTCGGGCGTCTTGATCAAAAACGACCCCCACAAGGTGGTGTTCTTGTCAATCAGGTAACGACCAGACCTGCAAGCACAGGAAATAAGTAAAGAAAGTGACATCAGAAGCAGAGTTGCAAACTCAATTGCGCTGTAGATGCTCCTTTTCGCTAATGAGCGTGCGATCCTATTGCACGCCGCAAAAAGGAATGAGGCAGTCGAGAATCTCTGAGTTGAATTGATACAGACTTTTCTTCAACACTTGGCAATGAACCAACTGGAGTGATCGACCCCCTTTCTCTTCAATAACATGTACACGACAGACAAAAACGACAGAAAAAAGTAAAGACAAAACAACAACACGGCTAGTCAGAAAATGTGTTGATAGACAGAAAGACAGAAATCAAGGCAGACAGACAGAAAGGCGCAGGCAGGCAGGCAGGAAGGAAGTAAGGAATGCAGACAGGTAAGGTGGCAGACAGAGAGAAGCACAGAAAAACAAAAGGGGCGAAGAGACAGGCAGGGATGGGTGGACACAGGTCACAAAGGAGACTGATCGATAAAAAAACAGAAACACAAAGAGGGAGGCAGACTGGCATAGGTGGATGGATAGATTGACAGGCAGGTCGAAGTATGGACAGACAGATAGACAAACACGCACACAGAAAAGGAGAAGCAGGGAGCAAAAAACAGGACACCCACCAATGCTGAGCGGGACAGAACACGACTTCAAGCTCCGCTTCGTTTATTTTTCCCTCAAGGGGCAGAGAGACGGAATCCCACCTGAATTCTTACATGCAAGAAAAGAGATGAATTCAGGCATGCATCCGACCCCTCATGTGATCATTCTCTCATTTATTCACTTCTTTGCCTTCGGATCGAGGGCCTCTGAGACCTCTTTCTGTTGTCTCTCCCCTGCATACCCTGTCGACGATTCACCGGCCTGGGGCGAGATCACTTTGTTCCACGTACTCTTCCTTACTTGGGTTCCGATTCTTTTGCCAGGCTTTCTAAAGAGTTTGCATGTCCATAAGACAGCCTGTGACTCTGATAAAGAGTATGATCGATCAGAGATGGGCAAGCTCAATCAAGCACACAGTCTAAAGACTGCGCAATGCCATGTGCAGACTCAATGAGAGTGATTTAAAGAGTCAAGCCATGGAGTCGCTCGTTTCGAGTCCATTGAAAGTGCCCGCAACGCTTCTTTGCCTTCAATGTCATCTCGCTATTTGCATGGACTCACCAATCCATCTCATGTACTTTGAGGGAGGGGAAGTTTGGGAGTCTGCGTTTCACTCCAAGGCCCGTGCAGACGGTGAGCCTCCGCTGGTGATCCCCCCCTCCCCTCTTCTGGGCAGCAATTCTCTTCACAGACGGCAGCTCTAGATGGTCAAAGTGGTCGTGCGACAACAGACAAAGGTCGATGTCTGGGAGGTCTTCAAAGGAGACACCCGGGTCATGGTGGCGTCTGTCTGCAGCCATGCAGAGGGAACATTGGAACTTGTGTGTGTACTCTCACACACACAAAGAGAGAGAGAGAGACAGAGAGAGAGAGACAGAGAGAGAGAGAGAGAGAGAGATCTGCAATGCCATATACTGCCATTTTGATTTCTTTGGGATCACTTCGCGCTGGGTATTCGATGAATTCAGTCGATCATCAAAAAACGACAACTGACGGCCCAAAATTCCGAAGGGTCCGATGCGATGTCCGAAGACTGGATCCGTGATGACATTCAGCCCCCCAGTTTGGATAAGACACGTGGAGTGGCTCACGTACGTCATGCGGGTCTCTCGTGCAATTGCAGGCACCCTCAGGGGCGGCGGGGCTTTCTTCGGATAGTCCGTCCACTTCGGCCAGGGTCGGTGTCTCCGTGTGAGCAGAAACTTGCACACCTCATAAGGAGTGGGTTTCGCAGGGTTCAGACCAGGATTCGTGAAGCGTCGCATTCTCGTTCGTTTATATACACATGATATGCACAACGAGCTCTTTTACCAACGAGTCTGGATTCAAAGTTTATGTAAGTGCATCACGTATAGGCAGTACCCATACTGTGGGTCATACATACAATGCAAGTTTTCAATGCGTGCATGTAACGTACAATTAAGCGCTCAATCTTGACTCTAAATCAATTATCGCGCGCGCAACGTTCCGAATTAATTGAGGGAATTAAGTGTTGCACATCTCTCTTTAGTGTCTCTCTGGTCCTGTTGCACATGCATGCAAAAGTGTTGCATGCAACAGCTAGGTGCTTCACATATATTATAATATACGTGTTGCTGACCGTTGTTTTGTTGCATGCATGGTACCTCGTATATATATATATATATACGTGCATGCATGCATACATGCATGGAAAGCGACTCTGCATGTACGTATCGGTCAGAGAACGAATCAAGCGTGTATGCATGTGTATATAGATCTGCACGCAGGTTGCAGGACTGTCATGGAGTCGACCCTGTTGGATCCTCGATCGCTCGAGGTCATTGGCATCATTCACGAATGAAAAGGGTCTTTGAGGCCGGAGTGTATATATATACTCTTATGTACACATGTATGTCTGGCCTCGAACTCTGCAACTGATGTCTGTCGAATAGAATACATGTAGGTGACTTCAATTTGACCTGAGCGCTTTCAACTGGCCCGGAAAGTATAGAAGGCGATGCCCAACCCTGTGACGGAGGGTCCACAGGAGGTTGTACAGAAGAGAGAGCAGGAGGCGAAGGTATCAGATCCCTCCCATGAGGTGTCCGAACCCAGTGCTAAGCAGGATGTCCAGAAGAAAGTGCCAGTAGAGGGCCCCACGGACAAAGAGGCGCCTACCGATGACAAGCAGACAGTGGGTGAAAGTCAGCCGCCCGGTGCAGAAGAGAGGGCAGAAGTGCATCAGCGAGCAGAGCCGCAGCGCCAAACGGTAGCAGATTCACATCTTGCTTCCATGACACTACAGCAACAGCACGTGCCCGTAAGGGTGGACGGAAATGTGCACGTGCGAGCTTCAACGCTGCATGCTGCTCTACAGAAGGCAGCCACACAGTCCCTTTCCTTCTGTAATTTGGGGTTTATCGAGTCTGTCGACCAGCTAGTTGAGAGGAGGCAGGCACTTGCAGCCTCAGCAGGGGCACCCGACTTAGGAGCAAACTATCACTCTCCCCGTCAGCCCAAACTCCTCATTCCAAAACCGCGACGCCTCTCTTCTGTAGCTGCACCGCGACTCAAAGGGGGGTCCACGCCTCTGCTCCAACCGCCTTCCCGGCCAGATGTTTTAGAGAATTCCGGTGTAGTTGAGAATTTCCTTTTGCAGGAGTCCAGTTGTCCCACTACAGATCGGCCATGCACCGCAGAAACCCACCTCGTGAATCAACCAGAAGGTCAAGAGTGCATTTCCCGTGCACGGGTGTCAATTGTCGAGAATGTTCAGTCGTCGATGGCAAATGTGTTCAAACGACAGAGTCCCACACGCCAACAGAGACTCATTGTGCCTCCTGGGTGGAACGTCAAGAGAGCTCTAAGGGTTGCAGAGGCAGCAGCGCGACGCCAAGCGGCCAAGGAGGCATCTATTGCTTCGCCCCCCTGGGATCAGGTCAGAGCTCGATGTGCAAGCAGAGGAGAAGGCGGGTCCCCTAGTCGCCCTGTCACCCGGGGTGCCCCTTTTCTGGGTGTTTCCTCCTCTGCCCCCCTCCTGCCCCGGTCTGCCCTTGTTGTGCAACATCAGTCTCCGTCTCCGGACGCAATAGGAGGGGGGGGCGGAGAGGAAATGGCACCGCCTCTGAGGGAGCGCGTGCGGGTGGAGGGAAGTAAAGTGAAGGTGGGTGCGAGACCCCCGACTCAACCAGGGGGGAGGAGAGCAGAGAGGGGGGTTGGTGTGTCTGACCGTTCTTTTTTTTCAAGGACTTCTTCAGCTTCGGACTCAGAGGCAGACAGAGACAGAGAGAAGGGGGTTCAAAAGGGGGGACGCTCATGCAGGAAAGTTGCAGACAATCAACACAAAGATGTACAGGTTCTGTTACAACAAGAGAGAGAGCAGCGGGAAAAAGAGAAAGAGCAAAGAGAGAGAGAAGAGGCTGCAGCAGCTTCAGCCAAAAGCATTCCCTCTGCCTCTGAAGTGAGAAGAGTCCTCCAAAAACAGTGGCGTCCAATCTCGCCCCCCGGTCCCTCAGCGCCCGTGTCCGAGGGACAAGATAGAGCCCGAATAGACGTGAATGGAGCCGAGCTTTCAGACGAAGAGGCGGATCCTTTCCCCCTGCAGCCCCACACAGATGATCTTTTGTGGGATGAGCCTTCAAAAAAGGCCTGTGGCGAGAGGGGAGATATCTGTGTTCGTCTCCCAGGCGGTCCCTCTTTCTTATCCCCCCACCTGCCGAGAGAGAAGTCGACAGCCAATTTCAGAACTTCTCTTGACAACCACACAGCCCATCAGCAGACAGGAAGGGGAGTGAGACGAATGCACGCATCAGGCTGTTGCTCCACAGCCCCCCAAGAGGCGCCTTCGCTTGCTGGTCTGTTTGAAGCCAAACGACGGCAAAAACTGCAGGTGGCAAAGGGAAGACTTGCAGAAGAAGGCCGAGCTATAGCTGCAAGGAGACGGCGAGCAGCAGCCGACACAGGATCAGTCGCCATCTCCCTGAGTCCCGACAATCCTTTCACCATCAATAACTCCACACTAGAGCCGCAGGGACAGTGTCCCCCCTCCCCATTTCTCACGGGTCCTGCGGCTCTTCCAGCTGCTCTGGTCGTAGCGTTGAAGTCGAGAGAGAAAGAAATAAGGGGCAAAGAGACGGGACATTTGAGCCGGTTAATGTCCAGCTGGCCTTCTCGAATATTCAAAAACGTCAACGGCAGTTCCCATCCGTCATCCCGGGCAGCCACCCCCTCATCGCCCAGTCAACCCTGTATCCCTCTGAGAGAAGCGATTGTCTCTGCTGCACCGATGCTGCATGGGCATCTGCACGGAAGACCCTCTACTGCTGGAGAGGTCTTCAGCTGCAGCCGCGCTTCCTCGAGAGAAACGCCGCTCTCTGTCAGACCTAATTCCCGTGGGGCGCTCTCTGTCACCTTGACAAGGGAAGAAGGAACGGGAGGAGGGTGTGCGGCGGGATGTGCAAGAGGCAGAGGGTCGCAGGACGCTTTCAAAGACAACGGTCGCGTGACCGGGACCAAAAAAACAACAGCAGGAAAAGAACAAGAAATGAGACCTGGAACCAGCATATCGCTCCCTCCGGACCTCTTGCCCTTTGCAGAACTTTTTGTAAGAGACGACCCTCCGATTGCAAAGGTTAATTCAGATGGAAGTCAGCCACGGGAATTTTAGTTGTTCTTACAAACAGGATGTCATACTAGGTGTCATATGGTATTATCATTCTTTCGTCTAGTAGTACTAATTTAATATATGTTATGTTGCCATTACTTGCTCTAAAACAGGCTATACTCTAGAATTTTTTAATCTGATTCCTAAGTTATGCTACCAAGGTTTTATACAGGAAACTAAATAGAAAACCTAGAGAATATATTCATGCTATAACATTCATAAGCTAGGAAGGGGGGTAAATGCAGTTGCTTAAATGTTTTTAAATTAAATGAATCAATGACAAAAAGCCTTCAAATAGCGACTCGGGATATAATTTTTTTAAGAAAAAAACTAGGAAAAAAATGTTCTAATGTATAGTCTAATACAGATCTAGTCTAAAAACAAAATTAACCTATATATATATATAGCTACAAACTTAAATACACGGGCCGTATAATACACCAAAATGTTAACAGCTTCAAAAAGTTATATATAATGAAACAACAGCTTATATATATGTTTAACTAGATAGATGTTTAACAATTAATAAAAACCATATGCATGGTATGCAAATCATAATACTAAAAAAAAACTGTTAATTTAAGTCTAATTTTAAGAATCTAGCCAAAAATTATTATTAATTGAATTTCGGAAATTGATTTTCTCTGCCTGGAATAATGCTGGAAATAATGAGCCTTCAGCCTCTACAATGATACCAAGACGCCATAAAACTAGCCACAAGAGAAGAACTGGCATGAGAGACCATATAAGCTAGCATATATCTATCGGCATATGTAAGTCATTTGCCGGCCATCGTATGAAAGAAATCTTCCTGTAGAGCTTCCCCGGCATGCACAAGAAAAGTTGAAACCTAGGGACCGCTGAATAGAAAAAACAAGATTGAAAGTAGACTTGAAGGAGTTAATTAGAGGGTCCTTGGCTGGCTTGTTTACCGCTCTTTGCTGCCTGGGAGCCCCGAGCCCCTACGATGAACGAGAGGAACACCGGGGTGATCACCAACCCGTGGAGGAGGGCAAAACCGCAGATCCCCACAAACCTGCAGAAACATGGAAAATCTGTGACCGTCCGACACTTGGATACGAGCATATGACAGAGTGCACGACAAAGATATCGACTTTCAGACCCTGCTGAATATGATTAGCATGCATTCTTACAAAGACAGAGTGTGCACACATATAGCGACACCACCGGTGAGGAAACCCAATGCACCGTGTCCAAGAGTGTGCTGTAAAACAAGTTGCAGTGGAAACGCAGCTCAGAAATGGCACGGCCACACACACACACACACACACAAACACACACACACACACACACACACACACACACAAACACACAAACACACACGCACGCATGGGCTTTCACAACGGACAGAAGACTTCAGAATCAAAAGATTACATACGGACATCTTGAAGAAGATGTTGAACACGTGAGACCTCGCCCATGCAGTCGGCAATACTCCGAGGAATGTAGTGACCCCTCCTGAGAGAACCGCAACGCCTGTGTGCTCGAGGGCGTGCTGGACCTGCAGTCAGAAAAGAAAGCACATACCTATGTGTGTGAACAGGTGCCTGAGTGTCCTCGTGTACCCAGTGACAGGCTTGTAGACTCAATGACAGGTACAAGAATCCAAATTGAGAAGGTGTGCAGGGATGTTCCATTTAGAATCACACCGTGCAGGAAATCTTCTTCCTCTGTCTCTCCTCGTTTCGGGAGGACTGCGTATATTTATAGAACTACTCATCTGAGGGAACTTAAGTCGAGCAACTCCCGGCCTCTTGCATGACTTATCATTTTGTTTTTCACAAAGACGAAAAAAAAAATATTGCTGTCTGCCGGCAAATCCAGAAACTACGCTCAAGATCCTACTTCAACTAACTCTCTCTCTTCCCGTCATCTTCTCCACCACAGCAGGATCAAGGGAAGGCTGGAAGATGTCAAGAGCCACGTGTAGTACGTAGTCGGCAGCCAACCCGATAGCCATCACCAGGTTCACCGCACTGATCGAGTCGATAGCGATGTTCCACAGACTCATCATCCCCAGAATGAGTACGTCGATTGACAGCACGCTGATGCAGGTCGTCAGGGCAAGAGAGAACGAGGAGGTCAGGAGAAGACAGGCAACGGCAACGCCAAGAAGTGCGAACGCGAGGTTGCGCAGAGTCTCCTGCAGGGCAGGGGGGAGAGAAACAAGTAAAGTTGAGGAATGTGCTATTGCATCTGCATTCACAGCCGATGTTTCGTGCTACTAGAATGGGAGCATCTTGCTGGACGATCGAATCAGGAGGGGAAGGGACGGACTGCAATCCCAAGCGGAAGAAAGGTGCTTGCAGGGACGGTGTGAGGACCAGATTTCTTTATCTTCCCTCTATTTTGGTGCAGCCCTGTTTTTTTCATGAGCTTTCCATCAATCTTTTTGACGATACGCATCACTCAAAGGTACGTATCAGCACAACCCCTCCTTACATTCCATGCATAGAAAATGTACACACACACAGACAGACAGACCTCCAAGATAACTGCGTATTGCTCAAAGTAGCGGAAGGGTAGGGCCACAGCGATGGCTTCGAACTCTGGTCCTGTTGCTTTCTCGAGCGTCTCTCTGATCTGCAGCATCGCATCTCTCTGCCCGATCGACGCGTCCCGTCCGTCCAGTCCGACGTCCATCAGCACGTGGGCCTTGACTGCATGGGGGCCGTCGTTCGCAAGAATCGACTCCAGTCGCTCCATCAAGTCCGCATCCTGCAATATTTACAAAGCGGGAGGTTCATTCACAAGCATCACACTCTCCCCTTTAAAACCATCAAAATACCCCTCTTTCCCCCCCCGAGTCCCCTGTTCACACCACCCGACCAACCTGCAGTTTCCCAAGAGCCGAGTCCTTGAGGAATCCCATGTCGACAATGAAGGACCGACCCTGAGGATGATCTGGGCCTCCATTCAGGACTGTCCCCAGAGGGAGCCCTTCAGGAACACCTACACTCACTCCACACACACAATGAAAGGAATTAATTGGGAGACAGACAAAGTGATTGAGAGACTGCGGAGATGAATCTGTACCACGGCATGCCGCAAGTGGAGGCCACTCTCGCATTTATTCATTCCGTCCATGGACACAGACGGGGAGAAGACGGTCCTTTTTCTTTAGCAGAAGCAGAGCATTTCCGTACACTTTCCTTGACAAAAAAAAAGTGAAGCGACCGACCAAGAAACTCCGCAGTACCCCGAGCTACGAGGACGTAGTTGATGCTGTCGGCCTCTGTGAGCACCAGTCCCTGCTCTCTCAGGTTCAACAGAGCAACGTCAAATCTTTCCAAGAACGGGTTCTGACCGTACAGCTGAGCAGAGGAGATTTGAGGAGAATCTGTCTGGCCCTCAGCACAGGCATCCCCCGATGCCGCCTCCTCAAGTCTTCTCGCAGGCCGCCACCCAGGTGGAGGCGGGCCCGTCCACCAGTCTGGCCGGGGTCCGATGTACCCGTCGGGGGCCGCGCCTCTCCATCCTGGAGGAGGGGGGCCTGTCCAGCCTGCAGGCGCGGTGTTGACTGCTGTCTCAGGGGCGGGTGTGGGGTCGGCGCTCTGTCCTTCACTTCCACTGGTGTCAGTGGGAGTTGAGGAGGAGCTCGATTGGGTAGTGTCTCCCGAGGAAGCTTCAGTTTGTGTCTGCGTTGAGTCTGAGGAGCTTGGGGCGCCTGCTTGTTGCTGCTGCGACCCTGTCGTGACTCCGTCTGTGGAGGTGGAGGCCCCCCCGCCGGTAGAAGTGCCAGCGTCAGAGCTAGAGGATTCTTGCTCGTCTGAAGTTTCTGGGGTGCCTGAGGTAATGGCAGAGGGGGATGATGAGACGATTCGGCCTTCCTGTTGAAGGGCACATCCAAGGGTGGTCCCTTCTTGGGCAGCAGAGATCACAGAAGGATCCCAGGCCACGATGCGCACTTCAACACCCGATGGAGCGAGCTCTGGGTATATTCCCTGTCTCCAGTGGGCATCGAATGCCGCGTAGTATCTCGGAAGGTTGGACCCTTCGGGAGAGAGAAGCTGCAGATCCAAGCCTTCCTGCAGCTGTGTGCACAGATAGATCGCGCCCCCTAGAAGAATCAGGTAGAGGGCAACCACAGCGACCCTAGAGATCGGGTGGGTAATAAACTTTCCTGCATCAATCAATTAAGCATGGATGGATTTGTTCACATACACGCACATGCATATCTGAATGCATGATGGTGTCACGCACTGCATGAACGGTCTTCGTGGAAGAGGCAATCAACAAGTGGTTCAATTGAAACTCCTCAACATCAACGCATCTCATGCACAATTAAGCAAGGTCGACGATATACATTGGCAGTACGGCATGCTGCTAAAACTCCTTCGTCACAGACACACACCATGCAAGGCATGTTTTTACGACCTTATTGGAAATGCGTCGATCGCAGACTGATATTAATAGACCGACTGACTGACTGGCTGACTGACCGTAAGCTCTCATGACACCCCAGGAGGAGTTGTCGTATGGGGACTTGGTCTTGTCCTGTTCTCCTCCTCGTGTCTTCCTTCTCTCTGCTTGCCCACGGGGAGACCTCTCGTTTGCGTTTGAAGGCGAGCTAGCGAGAGCCTGCCTGACTGTGTTCGGACTGTTGTCTGACGCACTGGGGGTGCTGTTTGTCTCATTTCCTTTGTTTGCCTTTCCTTTCTGCTGTCTCTTCTTGCACAGACACGGGCAGTAGCCGCACAGTGAAGGGTCTCTGTGGATTCTCCTCGCGTCCAGAGTCAGACAGGCAGCGAAGAAGGTCATCTGGAGAAGCCAATCGAATGCGACCCTGGAGAGACAGTGGACAGACAGAATGAGCATGCAACAAACACACACAAGAAGAGCACCGCTTCTCAAAAGTGAGCGTTCACCAACAAATGGAACATTTGCCTTTCTTTCCCCAACTTTCTCTCTCTCTCTCTCTCTCTCTCTCTGTGTGTGTGTGTGTGTGTGTGTGTGTGTGCGTGTGTGTGTGTGTGTATATATACACATTATATATATATATATATATACACACACACACACATATACATATATATACATATATATATATATATATGTGTGTGTGTGTGAGTACTAATGACTGACCCAATTGCCATGTAGCTGCAGAAGGCCGTGATTGCGGGGAATTGAGTGTAGATGCCAGCGCAGAAGGCGAGAAGGTCTGTGAGGCTGGTCAGAGCAACTGTCGGGGCCGCCTGCAAGCAGAAGAACACACCCAGTCGTGCACAGATCGTCAAGCGAAAACACGAACTTTCATGTTGAACATACAAGTGAAAACATGCAAACAAGACAAAAGGTGAGAGACGGGTGCAAGGGCATGAGCAATACCGGAACGCGTTTGTGATTCACCACTTCACGCACCCACCTTCACGATTGCAGTCACTGCCCTCGTTTTTGGCTCCATGTTAGCAGGGAGAGAGTCGAGCTCGTTGACCATCAGGAACATGTCATCGACGCCTGAGGGTAGCAGGGAAGCACACACGCAGGCAGACACACAGGTATGCAGAGAAGCAAAAAGTATACACGGGCAGCATCATGCAGTTATAGCCACAGTGGCACTCAGGCAGGCAGGAAGGCAGACAGACGAACGAACGACCAGGCAGTCAGGCAGGCAGGCCGGCAGGGAGACTGAGAGGTACACAAAGCGAGAGGGAGGGCGGGAGAGAAAGGGCCACTGACTGACAGAACACAGACAGACACCAAGTGACTGTAGAGAGACGGGCACAAACGCACACAAAGACTGACAGACATACAGGCATACAGACACATTGGCAGAGACAGATGGACACCTAGACAGACAGACAGGCACACATTCCCTTGCTCCTTGAAGTTTTCACTGCGATTCCAACAAGTGGCACGAGCCCCCCGCGTACATCACATCACACCGCGGTCCCATAATTCATTCTCCCCTGAGAAGGACACGACCCACCTATTCCTAACAACAGGAAGGGCGCCACTTTCACGATCGGGGCGAAGGGAATGCCGAGAAGCGCCCCCGTCCCGAACGCGGCAAAAGACGCGAAAGCCACGTTGAAGACGCCCATGAACGCCAAGAGAGCGTGCTTGCCTGCCTCGTCCTTAAAGTTCAGTGACAGTTTGACGCACGCAAACGTGCACATGATTGTGAACGTGAGAGAGATCAATGTGAAGTCCTGCAGTGACAAACGAATTATTAAGTGAAGAGAATACGTGGAAAAGCGACCTGAAACCTGTCAATTTCAAATGACAGACAATCAGACAAAAGCATCCCTGCCGGAGTGCTCAAGCAGATAGACTACAGGCAGACAATCGCTTCATTCTGTGCGCCCTTCGAGTCCGAAGTCAGCTGACAATCCCTTCTTCTTCTTCTTCTTCTTCTTCTGCTGCTGCTGCTGCTGCTGCAGCTGCTGCTGCAGCTGCTGCCAATTTGATGAATCTTCGCACTCAAATGCAAGTAGACCGTGTACAGCACTGTTTGTGAGCACTTGTGAATGCAAATATACATCTTTCTACACGCAATACACAGGCACACACGCACACTCACACACTCACGCACATACGCAATTGATGCATACATGTATGCATACATACACACACGCACATGCATACATGGATACAAGCATTCCCCCATTGGAAAGAAGTCTAAAAACAGCCCTCCCTACCTGGTCAGTCGATTCGATGGAGTCATCCTCGAGACCCCTTTCGGACTGCCAGGCAATGGTCAGGTCGGTCTCTCTCTCGATTTTGGCTCTGAGGCTTTTCATCTTTTCATCAAACGACAGCTCCCACTCCCGCGTCTTCTTCTCCAACGGGTCGTTCTTGTCCGACACCACAGGAGCCGAGCGGCGGAGAACGAATTGGGTCATCAACGCATTCGCACCCAGCAGTTTTTGCATCTCCGCTTCGTCTCCAGCCACGGGCCTTTTCTGTCCCCCAAACACAATAGGGTAGATGAATTGGGGAGCTCGTCCGAGCCTGGTAATGTGCGTCTGGTTCATTCCGAAAGCATTCACTGCAACAGAAACGCTCGACTGGGCAGACAAGCCCGAATAGTTGTCAACCATCCACTTGGCCTGTTCAAGTCGAGACTTCATTTCAGTTCGGTTGAAGTTGAACACCTCCAGAGCAGAGATGACACCGCAATTTTTTCCATGATACTTGTAACACAGAGATTCGAATGAATCCCCTGCCTTTGTCTGTATTGCCAGAACCTCTTCGTGGATGTCGAATAGACGGTTGAAGGAATCCTCTTCTAGGAGACCATTTTTCGTCCTCTTCCCCTCGTCTTGAGGAAACAGAATGACAGTCTCTACTCGAATACTCTGATCAGAAAAGAGCGTTGCGTATGTACGTAGGTCGTCCAAGGACTGGGAAGTTCTGGGTGTGTACAGCTGGTCGATTCGAGACTCGTCTTCAAGGAAAATCATTCCAGCAGAGAGGGCGCCGGCGAGAATGAGGGCAACGATGATGGTCAAAACAGGACGTGTGACGACAGTCCGCACGAGAAAAGAAAACACCCTCTCACGAAAGATGCCGCACCGAAGTGCAGCTCTCTTTGTCCCCGCCATTTGGGGCTCTGCGAATGAGTTACGCTTTTGGTGGTTGTCGCTTTTTTCGAAGGTCAGACACTCAGATTCTCACTACAAACCCTGCTTCGACCGTTCGCTCTGTTCGCACAAAACTTGGAACGAATAACGTCAGTGCACAAGCTGCATGACGTGCACCAACCAACATGGGATACAAGCAAAGGTACTACTCCCTTCTGCGCACGTTCAGTCGAATTAAGAAAGAACAGTGGAACATCATGCACTCAAAGTCGATCTTTGCATGGTGTCGCATGCAACAGTATGACTCCGCATACGAAGCCGTGGCCTCGGGCCCTGCATGCATGCAATTAATTCTTACGTGTACACGGGATACACCCAACCAGTTGGGTGAGTGCCTCGGGGGGCTATTTAGGGGTCCGCTAATTGATGCACACCATCGGGGGCTTGGGCATGTCTAAGTTGTGTGCTGCCATGGGGCGGGGGCCACGGCAGCGAAGTATGCTTTTCGGGACCGCGCGCGCGTCGTATGCATGTGCAACTCCGTGCGAGTTACTTGAGGGGCACGCATGCGCAAAGTAATTAAGGCATGTGCGATCGCGGCTCCGTGCGAGTTGCTTGAGAGGCATATTTTGGAACTCGGGCAACACTGACCGTGACGGAGACAGAACCGATCCCCCCCTCAAAAATGAAAAAATGCGTTATGCGAGTGCATGCGATCTCAGGGCCTCTCGGCTGATCTCAGCAGAGCTGAGCTGCCCCCCGAGGCGATGCCGTGGCCATGCGAGGCCATCTTATACGGCGAACCTATGCATACCGGACCAATACACACCCGGAGAGGCGATAAGAGATATAAACGGCGACGGGGAGTTTAGAGGTTAAGACCATGCATGCATACATGCAAGAAGAACGTTCTAACATTTTAAAAGTGATGACTGCCGGTCAGAGCTAGGGGCCGGCTTGTTATAGATGCCGCGTCCCCATATATAAGGAGCGGATCTAGCCTAGTTTGTCAGAAGGTTCTGCATGACTGCTATAGTAACTGTGTCTTTCAGTTTGTCTCGAATATAAATTCTTCAAATTTAGAAACAAATCTGTTCATCGATCACTTTTAATACTGCTTATCACTCGTGGCTTCAACAGCAAGCAGCATAGAAAATTAAAAGGAAAAGCGGAAAGACGGAATGAAAATTACCGTAAAACTACGCAAAACCCTAGGCAAAATTTTTTTCCATTATCCCTAAACAAAAAATTTAAATCTCTATTTCAACTAAAAACAATGGAAACCAATTAATTATAACAACCGAAACGTTATAAACAACGTTTTACGCAACGTAATATCGATAATAGGTAAGATAATGATGATAATGATGACAATTAATCATGAATCAGATGTCATGATGATAATGAAGGAACAAAGTAGAACAAAGTGTAAACCACATGCTCTAGCATGAGCTATGTATTGGAAGTTGAGATTTCCCACCTTTTTTGAGCTTCTCCATTCACCTTGAGAAGGTGTACACACAGGCTTCATTCTATGATCGCACTCACTCATTCTTTTCTAATTGATCCATTTATGGCGGTGCGCATGAGCGTTAAAGGACCAAAGTGGCGCAGATCTTGCAGCGCCGCACGTGCAGCCATGAGCTGAGACACTGAGCTCTGTCACAGCCTCTGTATTGAAGGAATTAATTCTTTGCATGCGTACAGAATTAACAGTGATACGCAGAAGCATGCAATCAATCTGATACACTGAAAAGCAGTCGATTGAACTGATTGAGGAAGACAGAGGTCCAAAGGGACCAATGAATCACTTATCCCTTATCAGGACAGCAATGGAATAAGGTACTAGACTGACAGTACTAAGTACTTCATATAGTGAACAGACGACAGCATCGCTAAGTTTTCATGGCCAGCTAGATCAGACCGTAGAAACGAATCCCAGCCTAGATCCCGGTTAGTGCTGTATCTCTAGAGAATTCATTCTAGATTAATCTGCACATACTATTCACCCAACCCCCATTACTATGAAACGATGTTAGACATACACAAATCTGAATCAAATTTTCAATCAATGATTCAATAAAATTCTAGCTGAAAGTTAACTTGAATGTGGGTGTAAAAGCTAACCAGACCTAGAACCGGACTGTCCGAGTGTATACGGGCCAGCCTCGCCCAACAGAAAGATTAAGAAAGTCATCGTGTAAGGCCCTGTGTGCCGAACAAATCTACAAACGAGAGGCGCTTCAGCAAAGCACCGCCACATGATATAATACAAGCAGCTCGGCATGCATTTTCACAAAAGGCGTCGACGCAGCATGCATGCATTTCGACCCTTTGATTTTTTTTTGCGACATTGCAACAAAAGGCTTTCTTTCAAGTACACGATGATCGAGTAAACCCGGACCTTGCATGGTTCGATATTTGACTAGAAGAAGCGATAAATTGACACAACCAACACCGTCAGGTGCATGCCCAATTTTCCATTTTCATCTCTCACAAGTTGGTAGGGCAGAGAGGTTCATTCAAGACGAGAAAACAAAAGACCGGGGCCAGTCATTGCAGAAAGTCGACAAAAAACGATCGAGGACAGTCTTGAATCTTTCCTTCTTTCTTTGTTTCTTTTCCTCTTCTCACAGCCTGCCGGCATGCTGTGCTGGTGTACACTGTCGACCGAAGAAGCCTTGCATTTTCTTCCCTGTCTTTCCTTTAACTTTCTTTCTGTCTTGTCTATCTGAAGTGTCAGACTGGCGGATTCAAATTCAGAGCCTGGCAGCCGCGCAGCAACAAGGACACGCAACAACCCTTCCGGACGGATGTATACTCAAGAACTTACTTGGTAAGTGTCATGACAGAACGAGAGATGCTTCGCGTTGATCGCATTTAATTCGAACATGGTCGACCGATCGTATTCTCACATGAACGATGAAACACTGACAACAGCGAAAGAGCGAGAAAAACGTACCGGAAGGCCGACAGACGAAGATTGATGCAATGCCAAGTGCCCCCGTTTGATCTCATTTCATTCCTGTAGAATGAAGTGAACGAGGAGGCAAGGCCGGCTTTCTTTCAAACAAAAAACGAGACGACACATAATTATTACACAAGACAGCAAGCAAGCTGCCCAACCCCCACTTTCACCTTCTTACTACCTCTGACGGATGGTCTCCTTATCTTACCCTCCTGTCTGCCTGTCTGTTCTGCTGTTGCATTCGAAGGAGTGCATGAGCGAGTCACTCGATTCTTTCTTTCGATTCCCACCACGAGGCCGCTTCGCTTCCTTTGTCGACAGCGCCTCTCCTTTTTTCCCTCTTGTTTCCTTCCTTCCTTCCTTGCCTTCTCTTTTGTTCACTCTCTTTCTTGGTTTTCCCTCCTTTCGAGGAAACTCCATCCATCACTACTCGTTTCTCTCTCATCTCCCTCCAGTACAGTGCAGTGCGATCGAGTGGTGGCAGAGAGAGAGAGACGGAGAAGGCGGAGACGCTTCGCTTAGATCTCCTTGGCCTCCTCGGGGGGCTCCTCTCCCTCCTCAGTGGGGTAAGAAGGCTGCATCAGGATACCGCACTCACCGCCAGACCCAACCGAGGCCTTGGATGAGTTCCTGACCATCTTGATGTAGCCCTTGTCGCCCCAGGAAGCGCCCCAACTGCAGACAGAAAGAAAGAAGAAATGCACGGCGGGAGGAGAGAAGACATTCGGTTTTGAGAGGTTGTGTCTTTCCCGTGCATGGCAGCGTGCGGGTATGCTCACGTGCACACAGTGAAGTTGCGCTTCACCACCAGCATCAGTCAAGGACGCCAAAAAGAGTAGGAAGAGAAAAAAACACGCCGTGGGGTGGAAACACTACGAAGGGGGGAATACAGGACAGGAGAGAAGAAGAAAACATGACAGAGATGTCATGCAACGACGGCAGCAAAGTTTTCGGTCCCCCCAAAGGTGACACGAACGCCGAATAAACCGCACTGCAGAGCTTGAAGTCACTTCAACAACACTTTTTCCCCTCAAGCCGAACGATGTCTGTAGGTATGAAACTTCTGGTATCCGTGTACCCACCTACCTGTTCTTGACGAGCCAGAAGTTGAGTCCCTTCTCAGTTCCGTATCCGACAACCAGCACGCCGTGGTCGAGGTTGGTGCCGCACCTGGAGGTGAAGACGCCGGAGCTGTAGAACTGGAAGGCCATCTCGTCGGCCTCGATGGCGACCGCGACAGGACCGTGGGAAGCGACAGCTCCCATGAGAGCAGACTCGGACTCCGTGGGGACATCGTAGAATCCCTTGAAGCCCTTGATCACAGGTGTGCACTCTGAGGCGTGGCAGTCGTCGTTGATACCCTTGTAGGGGTAGTCCTTCTCAGAGCACAGACCGTGCTTGTCGACGTACTCAAACGCGGCATCCATCAAACCACCAGAGCAGCCGAGGTTGCCCTCAGGGCCAGAGCAGTCGACCAGCTGCTGCTCGGAGAGAGAGACGAGCTTGCCGGTGTTGCGGCAGTGCACCCCCTCCAGAGCTCCGGTGGCAGAAAAGGCCCAGCAAGAACCGCACTGGCCCTGGTCTTTCACCTGCAAAGCACGAGGGAGGGAGGGGGAAAACGCTCTCTCTTTCTCTCTGACTCACAGGGCGGTAAGCCGGAATGAGAAGCAGTTGATATATCATCTGTTCACTGTGGTTCGACACCTGACTCAGCAGACTTTCCTCTCTGAGCATGCCCAAACATTCTCTTTCCCCATCAAAACAACACTTCACACCTCATCACTCGCAGCAGCATGGAGAGAGCAAAAGAATGTCTTCAGGGTTTTCTACCTGCCTACCTGAGTGCCTGCCTGCCCGTCTGCTGACTGACTGACCCCAGTGACGCATCCCTTGTCACTCCACATGCAGCCAAGAATATTCGTAATGAAAATATATTTTTGTCTGCTGACTGACCCCGGTGACGCATCCCTTGTCAATCCAGTTGATAGATGTGGGGAGGTCGGACACGTTGACCTTGTCGAGCTTGTGGTTGGGGTTGGTGCCCAGGCGGCCAGGGAGGGGCTTGAAGCCGGTGAACTTCTTCCTGTACTCAGCGGGGGTCATGTCAGCGAACTGGTTGACTGCCAGCTTGAAGTCGGAGTCTGCATTCACTCGTTCAGATCACACGGGGGGGGAAGGGAAATGAACGGAATAGACAGGAAGGAACGTTCAATGTCAGGTTTGGTGGATCGGTTGATCGGGGATGGGCTTTTCAAAACCGGAACACAAGACTGAGAATAGAAACGAAGAGCCAGGAGCTGTTTTTTCTGCGTGGTGTTCAGTCGAAAGAAAGAAGACGCATTTCACTGTCTCGTACATACGTCCGCCTCATGAAGTCCACGGCTGGGTGCCAACAGCGTTCGGAGACCAGGCAACAAGGCAGAAAGAAGGGAGCCGATGTTGAGATGCTCAGACGTGAGACGGCTTCGGAAAGAAAAAAGGAAGGTGCCACAGAAGAGCGAATCGAATGACCACCGCTCCACACGGACATACTTGCATTGTTGTGGGCAGTGATGTAAGCCATGTTCTTCTTGAAGATCTCGAATCTGAAACAGCAGGCAGACAAGAAGAAAGTTCAGGAGAGGAATCCACTGGACACAAGCTTCAGTGACTTAGACTAACAGGCACGGACATTTTTTCGGAAAAAAGAAAGCGATAGAAAGAAAGTTAGGTCCACTGCCGAACTGAAACCCGTCTCCAAGAAATCGAGACAGGAGTAAGACCGATCTCGAACAAAAACTAACCTCTTTCCCTCCTCCTCAGTGTCAAGATAGGCACGGTTGTACTTCAATCTGAACTCGTTGAAAGACTGCACACAAGAGAATACACACGTCAGGCTCGATCACATTCTAAAGGAGCGTTCACACAAAGGAGACACCCACAAAAATCAGTTTCTACGCAAGAAGTCACCAACCTGAGCCATGAAGCCATCGGACCAAAGTTGAACGCCCTGAAACTTCTCGACAGGTCCAGCGCTCGTGCGAGTAGCATAGATGTATGTAAAGACACCAACAAGAGAAGCCAGTGCGATGGCGGGGAGAATGGTGAGAGCGATGGCAGTGCGGTTGAACTTGCGGAACCTGCGTGTTCCCTGCACGCTCTGCTCACCGGTGGTGAACGAAACGTAGTGCTCCGACATCTTGGCTGTCTCTTGAAGGTGGAAGAAGCGCTCACGTGGGTGGGCCTTAGAAGGTACTCGCTCTTCGTGCAAGGTATGAAAGGAGAAGACACAGGGAAATTCCTTTCCTCGTGAGCCAAGAAAATTGCGCTATTTTTGGTCGATCGAAAACTTCAAAATCTTTTTTTCCTCTAATTTTCCCTTGCCGTCTCCATCACGTCCGGCAGCGTACATGGCCCCCGCAAGGCAGCATTCTGCGCGTACGTGGGCCGGCTGGGGCGGGCCCGCCCTGCGGACCTGAGTTCGCGCGGCGGGCCGGCCGCGCGAATTGTTAACGCGGCCCGGTCCTTAATTCGGCCCCGGAAAATCGAAATATTCCGCTTTTCTGGGCCAGCGAGTCACAGCGACTTAATTCCGTGCGTGCGTCAATGAGCTCCGACGGTCTACACACATGATACTGGAAATCCAAGTGTGTCCGGGTCGGACTGAGTGTGGAACTGCTGTACGTTCACAATACCACCCCTGCAGAAACTCATGGTCTCATTCCACGACATCTTTTTTTTTCTTTTTCTTCAGGACAGAAGACTGGCGGTGTGAGGTCAGAGACTCCAAACGTCTGACCTGAGTGAGGCAGCCTGACAGGATGCCAGCCATTCTGCATGTGAAGGGCTTTGAGGGAGAGTCTAAATTCCTCAATGGCACGTGGATTCAGGTGTGGCGCACAGTCAACGGACACTCCTCCTACCGAAAGCAAGACTGCGAATTTCATCTGATCAGATCTTCATCTAGAAGCTGGGTGTTCAATGAATACGGTAGGTAGGTCAGGCGCCGCTCTTCAGAGTATATCGATATACATATTCCGTGCGATCCCCTATGACTATATGGTAGACTTCTGTTTTGTGCAGACGACGAAGACTGGGGAATTGAGACCAGGGCGGCGGCGCTGATCGAGGCATCCGAACCTCACTTGGTACGTCTGTTCTGTTTGAAGAGAACTTAAGCAACAGATGCAAGTGGATGGTGGTTTTGGTCGACATGCAACACATAGATTTGTATCCCCTTTTGTGCTGTTCCTTGCTTCAGGTTCCTTCTGGAGGTTGGGTTTCGTTGGTGTCTGTCGAAGGGGCGCGTTCCACGCCGAAATCACAGCCCAAAGTAGTGGTGTCGGTGTTGCAGGATGAACCGAACTACGATGCAAAGCCGGCCCCCCTCCCCCCCGTGCGTCCGCTAGAGGTGGTGGTGTTGTCTGGGTTCACGGGAAAGCTTTCGGTTCTCAACGGAGAATTTGAGGAGGGCAGGGGGTTGGTGAATGAGCATAAATTCTTCAAGAAGAAAACCCGTGACAGCTCGGGAACACGGGCCACCCAGACTGTCTACCTTGTCTGGAAAAAGGGGGCGTGGCGACTTTCCGAGGGCCCCTTCTTGCCCTCCAGCTGGGCCGTTTGCACCTCAGAAGCAAGGCATCCCTGCGAGATTTCGTCCTCTGAAAAATGGATTGGGAAGGAAACAGGGAAGAAGTTGGAGGGGGTCACAGTGACAAGCGGGGAGAAGTCAAAGAAGCCACCGGGAGTCAAAAAAGCAGGAGGGGCGGGAGGGTCCTTCCCGGACCGCATCCTCTTTTCGGGTCTCGAAGGGGTCTTCCTGACTGATTTGAATGGGGGGTGGGTGCGTGAGAGAAAGGGGAGGGAAGGAAATCCAGTCTATCGGAAGGACGACGAGAGAAGCCGCCGTCTTCTCTTGACAAAGAATTCGAGTTCAGCCACATGGGAAGTGATCACAGAGACGCAGAACGGAAAGGAAAGCAAAGCACTGCTCCGATTGAAAAAGGGAGATCCGTGGGCTTCCTCTCGAACGGACTGGAAGCTGTTGGTGCACACAGGGGGGAAGGTCACGGAGGGAGATTCGCCCTCTAAATTGAAAATCGAGACTTTCGACCCCCTCACGCATTCATGCGTTGGGTGCAAGAGCTCCATGCGATTTTGCTCTAGGGTCACGGGGGCAGACGCAGGATTCGCAACTGACGGTGAGTGGGTAGACCCTGACTTTCCTCCCAACCGAGTATCCCTAGGGTTCCTGGATGAGATCCAGACAACCGACTGGTTCCGAGTCAACTTACCGGTCAGACATGATGATCCAGGTCCGTGGGAGGTTTGTCAAAGGAGCGGAGAAGGGGGGGCGTGGTTGACGGGGGCACTGACGGCGGTTTCTGAGAATCCGGTTCTGATGCAGAGATGCCTGCCTGAAGGAAGTCAAAAGGACATTCTCAAAGTCCGACTGTGCCACCCAACCACCAGAGAATGGAGGGACTTGGAGTTGGACAACTTCCTCCCGTGCCATCCCCTCAAATGGTGGCACAGCGCATTCAAGACAGTAGACCCACTGTTTGTGCACCCCAACCCCCTGAAGTTTGGAACAGGCACATGGAGAGACAGGGAGAGAGTGCAAAATCCGGGTGCGTGGGCGTGTGTGGTCGAAAAGGGAGTAGCAAAGCTCCTAGGTAGCTACGCCGCGTTGCGCAAAGACTTTGGGGGCACGAACTTTGCCCTTAACGTCGCCATCGGTTGCTCTATGCTCACAGGGATGACGACATACAAAGTGCTGCAGAAGGTAGGTCGGTCGGTCAGACAGGTGTTCTCTTTTTCTACAAAAACTACCATGAAATTTGCAGTGTGAGAATGCCCGTTTGGTGAGCGTGACTGCATATCAGTATGCATGCATACGCAGACCTAAAAGGTGAAGAGAATGAAATGGACAGACGTATGGCTTCGCTCCCGTCGTTCGTTCTTTCACAGTCGGTTTTCATCTGTGCTGCATGCGGGCTCATCAAAAACGGCGTTGTTGTTAGCTGTTTACCGCGATTTATTTCCTTGTGAACCTCCTAGCTCCTTTTGGCTCTCTGGCAGATGAGGAGATGGACGAATATCAATTCTTGAATGGCTGGGTGACTGCCTGATTCAGGATCAAATGTGCACAGACGGATGACACACACACACACACACACACACACACACAGTGACACACATGCACACACACACACATACACACACACACGCACACATACACACACACACACACACACACACACACACACACACCTGTAGACCTCCTGACTGGCGAATGGATTCACTCACCAACTCACTGCCTTCCTGCCCTCCTGCCTTCTCTCCTTCCCTCCCTCCTTCCTTCTTTCCTTCAGGACGAGGCCGAAAATGTGTTCAACGAGCACACAGTTGACCTCACCCAAATGACCCCTGGAGAGGACTGGGAGGCACTCATGAGTAGACCCCACAGACTCAGAGACGCCACCGCCGGGCCTCCAGCACCACCAGCAGGCCCCCCTAGGGGCAGGGAGGTCCTTGCGGGATTCTTTCTCACTCGACGGCTCTACTCTGATGTGCCGATGTCCCCACCCCAACTCAGGGCGCGGTACGGCACACACACCCTCAGACCGATCTGCACAGTAGTGCCCCCTGATCGACCCCCTGTGGTGTCGTTGATGCTCCCGTGGAAGGAGACCTCTCTGTTCTCCGTGCTGCGTTCTGCGTCCGCAAGGCGGCAAATGATCTCTGCAGCCATCTGCCGACCTAGCCGTGCGGGGGCATACGCAGAGATGGGTCTGGTCTCTGGAGTTGTCTACAATCTGATTGAGATCACTGAACTTGACCCTCCCATTGGTCGGGTCGTACGACTGAGATGTCCCACAATCACTCTCGATGACCCCCGCGCGTGGACCCACTGGAAAGGAAAATTCAGTCACAACTGGGAGGGCTGGTCGAAGCATCCAGAGGTGAAGAAAGTGCTCCAGGTCGGGGGGTTTCAGAGGAAGGGTGTAGACTTGAGAGGATTGACTTTTTTCCTCATGCCATGGGATGATTTTGTCGCTTTCTTCGACACTCTCTGGGTCTGTGAAGACCTCTCCATGGACGCAGAGACGGTAGCAGCAGCGCTTGCGGATGCACAGAATGGCGCAGACGAAGAAGAAGAGAAAGAGAAAGAGGTGCCTGTGGGGGCTCCTGAGAAGGGAAGTCAGGTAGCGCAGCCAAAGCAGGAGGGGGAAGTTGCAGACAAAGAAAAGAAGGGGGAAGAGAGCGACGAGAAGCCGAAAGCGTCGACAGAGACGGTGAAGAAGCTAGAAGAAGAGCCAGCGGAAGGAAGCAGCGCAACGAGAGAGGCAGAAAAGGAGAAAAAGGCAGAACCAAAGGAGAACAGAGAGAGCAGCCCCCCGCCGGAATCAAAAGAAGAGAAAGAGACCTCACAAGACAGTGCAGCAGCAGCCAAAACAGAGAAGGAGAAAGAGAAGAAAGAGAAAACAGAGCCTGAGAACAACAAGGCAGACGGAACAGAGAAAGAAGAGACACCCCAAGCATCTAGTTGAGACTGCATGGCTTGAGTTACTCTTCATAGACTGTTCTACTCTTTTGCTGCACAGATTTTTCTACGCCTCTCCTTCCTCTCTAATTCCTTCCGATCTCTGCCTCTTTACCTCCATTTCAACTCGACACAAGAGGGTCAACTCCACTCCGTGTTTCTTTCAGTCTCGACAAGTCAACCAAAAGGAAAGGCAGTCAATGTCACCGTCATGGTATTCCCCTTCCTCCCTCCCTTCCTTCAGGCACCAAAAATCATTGCTTGAAAACGTTTGACATCATCCCCATCTCTGAAAACTTGCAATGTCCTTTCATGCACCCCCTCCTTCCAACGTCCATACGTCCCAACCCCTCCCCCCCCCAGCCCGCGCAGAGCCAAATGGATTCCCTCCCCGCGTTTCCTTCGCTTCCCCCCCTTCTCCAAATCGCGTCGTCCAGTCGCTCGTCCAATTTCCTTCATTCGCGGCAAGAAGAAGGCACCCTCAGGCGACTGATTTAATTCCCTTTTCCCACGCAGACAGACTCCCTTCCGATCTCTCCCCGCCCACACAGCCTGGACAAGAGAAGGAAAAACAATCCATCCCTATCACCGTCCGTGCATGCCATTCTTTCTTCTTGGCGTGTGGCCTACTGACTCAGAAAGAAGAGCGGGGGCAGAGGAGAGATCTCGGGGGG
>JAHBMJ010005295.1:26602-41819 GCA_018398765.1 Chromera velia | reverse complement strand
GGGGGGGGGGGGGGGAAGGTGCTCTTGCAATGTGTCGAAGAGGGGACGGAGATGGAGCAAAGAATTCAACCGCCCACCTGTATAGATCATTTAAATTGCGTGGAAGAAATGGAAAGAATTGCCGATGACGGGAAGCAAACAGTGACCACGTCGGGGGGGGGACAAATGAGGGCTGCATGGGGGAGAGCGGGTCGGGGTTGAATTATCCTTCTGTACACGAATTGCATGATCGAATCTGTTCCGCACATGCACACATTTTCATCTGCTCGTCCGAGTGTTTCTAAGTAAATTTCCGTTTCCGCCTTCATTTGCATGTCACTGCAGGGACTTGTAGGAGAATTTTGTTGTGTCCTTTCTTCTATGCATGCATGACTTGGAGTGACTACCTTCGTATGCAATGGGAAGCGTTCGAAAAAGTGCGGTAATGATTCACTGCTGTACGGCTGTTTAATCAAAAGAAAGGATCGATGTCGACTTAGGCGCGATCGAGTCCTTCATCAACTTGAAGGTACGTACACTCGATGTCAGACTCTTTCTGTAGTCAATGCAGTGTCACTGATCTGCCAGATAATGACTATTACTTGTTTGTCTTTTGAACTTCATTACTTCAGAAGCTTGCCTGCATGGCATCAAACTTTATCCGATTTTATCCGTATAATATTCATTACTAGTAGGAGCTGGTTTTGCTAGTGGTTTTGTTATTTTATATATATACGGTCTGGAAGCTAGGTCTGGAAGACTGTTAATACCTGAAATAAATCAGCTTTGCGACTTGAGTAACAGGTTAAGTTTACCAACCTACGATTTATTGATACTACAAGCGCATATTACTCCTAGTATTACTTTAGACACTGTCATTCAAAGTTATACGTTATATTTTTGAGTTTTCAGTAAAGTTTTTTTAAACCTCCGAATCTCTAACCAACTATAAGCCGAGTCTGCATCCAGTGAATCCACTCATCAAAGTTGAAAGACATCCTCAAGCAGCTTTTAAAGTAATGATTATCATTCAAATTAATTAGAATTATCAAATAATGATCAATAATGTAAAACTAGATGTAAAACTTGAAAAAAAAATAATCAAGTGCTCCGACTGTGCTCGTGTATATTTGCTAGTAACTGTAATTTAAAATCTAATTTAAAAATCAAAATAAGATTTTTGTGCAAAAAAAAAAAAAAATAAAAACTTAAAAATGAGGTGCACCAAGTTTTTTATATTCAAATTTCTGATCGGTACTTCTCAGGGCCTTGGATTTACTTTGAGTCAAGGGCCGACTCAAGGCGTTCTCTGAAAATACACCAAAATTCCAAATCTCACCTTTGTTACAGGCTTTGCATATAAATGTGCACAAACATATTTATATATATATTTATGTGTATCAATATCATTAAACAAAAGTATATTGCAATCTGTCAGTCAGTCAGTCAGTCAATCAGTCAATATGAAATGTTAGATGAAATGGGCTTCCATGTAGCTGCGGCACAAACATGGCATAAACTATGACAAACACCTAGGTCCAACGCTCAGGCTCAGTACGAAGAGATCGTACAGACCCAGACTAGGAGTAGACTTATGAAGAACTATAGTGTTACTATATTAGAGCTACGATTGAAGATTGAGCTTCTAGAATGAAATCACTGAACTACGAATCAAAATTATAGTGCCCGGGCCTGTGAACTTCTAAAATGAAATCACTGAACTACAAATCAAAATTATAGCGCCGCCCGGGCCCGCCCCGGAGTTTACCGCTCCAACTGGGGTTAGAGGCTATTCTATATCTATTTGCTATTAATCTTATGAAAATATGTTTTTTATACACCGCGAACAACCCTAGGGGTCTCAAATTGGGTGTCTTGGTTTCAATAGTAGTTATATAGGCAAAGATGAGCCAATACAGCCCTAGTATCATACTAGCAACTACACTGGCTCTAAAACTTTCAAAGAAGGGAGCTTGATCCAATATCGTCCCCAAAAATGAAATTTCGCCAAACTCAAAAATTTTATTCAATAATTTTGTCGCCTAGGGTAGCATGGGGCCTTTGCCACCATTTGTGGGCAAACTTTCCCCCTTTTTCTTTCCCCTCCCTGCGCCACGCCCGCCTGCCCATTTCTTTAAGATGGTAAGTTAGAAATATATAAGTATCTACATAAGTATTTTGTAGTTTAACTGTACTATAACTATACTAGTTTAGTCTTGCTTTCACTTGAAACCAGGGAGATCATTCTCAGACCCTATTATTCAATAGTACGGTAAGTTAAACGGGGCTAGGGACCCGTATACAAACAGACCTCAGGCAGCTTAAAGGTGACCGTCTGCAGGCTAACCATCATGCAATTATACGCTTCAATTTATGATTGACTTAAAAAGAAAGTGTAAGCAGGTCAACGATGACCTAATATATATATGTTCTACAATGATGACTAAACATTGTATTACATCATCTACAAGGACATCGTTGCCCTGGATTTCCTCTGCCCCTCGACTTCAACATGTAAAACCTCGTCTAAGGACCCAAGGAGTAGAACAGAAACCTTGTATTCTCGTGGTTGCAGGATGTTGAGAGGCTTTACTTGAAGCCATCTTTTTCTCTAATTTATGTTTTAGAATAGAAACTTTAACTATTTACTATCTTACATTACTATAAAAACATAATAAAAACTTACTAAAACACTAGTAAAAAGTTATTAAAACTTAGCTTATAAAAATGCTAAACATGCTAAAACTTAGCTTAAAAGCTTAACTTAGCTTATAAAAAGGTAGTGGAACAAGCGGCGGTGGCCCGCCCAACTTAGTGAGGCAGGGCGGGGCGGGCTGCTCGAACTATACTGTACTGTACTGTACTAGTTTTGCTTCTACACTGTACTGTACTAGTACAACTATGTGCAGTGACGTTCGAGATTGCTCGCGAAGCATTTCAAGGCATTGCCAATCACTTTCATAACTCAACTAGTGATTTATTTTTTTGATATGGGTTAGTTAGTTAGTTACTCGATTAGTTAGTTAGAAGATGAATAATTAACACAATAACAAAATAAAACCATTTTAAAAACAATTTAATTAAAAGTATTGTTTCCTTCTTTGCTTTATCTCTTTGATTTTTTTTTATCACTTGAAGTTTATTTAATAATTTTGTCGTCTAGGGTAGTATTATGTTATAAAAACTGGCGTACGGTCATTTTCAAACTACATTACTGAAACGTCGCAAAATACAACGTAGTTTGCTCTTGGCTACAAAATAATGGAATACACTGTAATACACCGTAATATAATATTTTTTGGCAATCCTGCTCGCCATGGAGGTCTTTCAGGCCGCTAACGCAGCGGGGGTTTCGGAGCGGGGGTTCTCTTTCTACAACTATGCAGGTTTACTCTGAGAAGGGAAACCGTCTCACCCAGCCGCACCAGGAGTTACTGGTCACCACACACGCTAACCTCCTAGAAGAAATTTTTTTTTAAGGTCTAGTACAGTAGTACAGTACAGTGTAGATATCATAGTACAGTAGTACAGTACAGTACAGTGTAGTACAGTGTAGTACAGTGTACTTGTGCAACTATGTCAGTGCATACCTTGACTTTAATGTTAGAAGATGGTTTTCTGTTTTCTTCAAATTTATTCGGAATTTTCCGTTATCCCCACCCCTGTTGCATATGAGTTTTTCAAGAAAAGTTGCCCTTTTAGCCGAAATTTCTGAGTGACTGCATGATACCGAGCCGATCCACGCTGCATATATTCTTGCAGACTTATTTTTGCGCGCAAGGCGCGCGAACTTGAGTATATTAAAAAAATATTTTTGTGCATGCGCATGCATGCACGTGCGCGTACTATATGTTTCCATGCATGCATGCATGATCGAAGTCTGACCTCTTGCTTGCATGAACTGTGTATATGTCCGACCTCTCCCGGCTATCAGATATATATAGCCTTGGTTCGAGACTTCCAAGTAGTACGTTGCCGCACAGGTCTGCAGAAGTTGAAGAGAAGCACCCAGCTTTCTGTGTTTCTTGGATTGATGTCATCTTGAAGAAAGCACATCTAGAAGAGACTCGCTCAACCGATGAGTACGGCGAAATACTCGCACGCTCCTTCTGGGTCCAAGAGGGCCAAGTCCAAATCAACTGACATGAGGACCGGAAGCCTTGTCGTTGGGACAGACGGTCACGTTGTGTCTAAACAGTCCACCATCATGAGCAAGCCCGACACACTCCCCGTGAATCAGTTGACAATCGGAACTGAGTCACGCTCCAAGGTGTCCCCTTCACCTCCAGAACCGTCAACAGCTCCAGCAGTCAACAGACCTGAAGTAGTCCGCACCCAAGAACCTGCTACAGCAAGTCCGGTAAGTCCGTTTCTTTCTCCAGAAGCAAGCGGTTGCTGTCTTTTCTCTTGGACTCTTTTCGAACCAATGTCGCATTTTAGAGGCGAGTGGAAAGATGGACGCACATAATGCATGCATGTTTGTCACACAGACTCTCAACAAAGGATTCGAATGACCAAATAAAGCTACGTCTACGTGCCTCTTGTGTCTGTCCTGCATCTGTATGCGCAGATGAACTTCGCCCGAGCCGCTAAACAACCTCCACCAGTTATTCCGTACTTGCCTAACCTTGCTACAGCGCATTCGCAATTTTCGGCTCCCATCAGTTCGGGTCGGGGAGGGGATTCCCCCTCAGTGCACTCGCACCCACGAGATTCACCGCGCCCCTTTGCGAACCCGAACCCAAATCGGATGACCTCCCCCAACTCGCCTCATTACACTTACACCTCCCTGCATCAAAGGCGAAAGAAGTTGTCCCCCAAACACGAACGCCTGATGGCCAAAACGCCCTCCCCTATCCGCTCACAGCAGCAGAGGGCACAAAGGAATTTCGGAGACATCCGGAGTAGTGCGACGGCCTCCAGAATCCACAGCACGCGGGGGCGACTCCACAAGGACCAGTTGGGGGGGGAGTCCCCCATTGCGGCGGACCGGCACGCTTATCCGGTGAGTTTGTTTATATATTAGAATATGCATGCAGTGGTACTGTGTGTGAATTTAGAGGGACGGGCCGATGTGCTGAGTGCATCGTGGAGGTCCAGCACATGCGTGGGAGGTAACTCAAAAGAAGTGCACTCACTGTTTGTCGCGCTTCTGTGCATGTACAGGCGGCTCCTTGACAACAAAAGAGTATCCCTTCTCTCTCCTTTTTTCGCGTCACTTGGGGCCTGTACTCACCTGTTTTTTTCCCGCTTACCCTTTCTTGCTTATTCACTCACCCACTGACACACGCGCGGACTTGCTCACTACCTTTCCACCTCTTTCCCGCCCCTCATGAAGCCCACCTCCTTTCGCCTTCCGATTCTGACTGGCTTGTAAGATTTTCTTCTTGTGTCCCCCCTGCAGCACGCGGCCCTGAAGCACCCAAGGGTACAGCAAGCCGCCAAGGCAGCACAGACAGGAGCCTCTCTTCTGGTCAATGGGTTGCCGAACGGTAGGGCGTCTATCTCTTCGACCATGGAACACGTCCTCCGAGAGAGTGGGATTACCCCGGAAAGTCTGTCTGCAGACGTGAATTCCATGTCCATGCAGGAAATCAAAGACATGATGCGCGCACAGTCGCGCATCCTCGAGACCCTAGACAGGCAAAATATGCAGCTCAAGAAGCAGCTGCAAGGGGGAGGAGGGGCAGTAGCTGGGATGCCACAGAAGCAACAAGGGGGTGTCCAGCACGTATGTTCATCCAGTGGGGGTCATCCGCTCGGGGGTGTGGGGGTTCAGGTCACAGAGATTCACTCACGCACCCCGACCCCCACCCCCCTCCAGTCTCTCACGGCGAATCAACCTCAGATTCTCTCCCACACACACAGTCAGGTGGTCACGGAAGCTAACACCGACCTCGACCCTCTCGCGATGAAGAAAGGCGTACGTCACACAATTGCACATCCGATGCAAACGCAAATGCAGGGTGGAGGACGCCCTGCTCCAATTCCCCAAACATTCCCTCATGCGAACGAACAGGCCGTGGGTCCCGATGGCGTTCCACTCCCATCAGTCTCAACCTTCCACCCTTCTCCCACAAACGGAAGACCCTCTGCTGTATCTGCTAATGAATCGAGTGATCCTTCCGGCATGCCCGCCCCCCCCTCCCTTGGTTACCCTGCCGTCTCCTCCACCCCCCCGAGGGCCATGAGGTCCCGCCAGTCAACCAAATCACAAGGGGGACCGGCCCAACGAGGATCTCAGTACAAGCCCATGCAGACACAGGGAGGAGAGCAACGAGGCTCACAGCACCAGGAGGTACTATATGAGTTTGCCCCAGCTGTGCGGCTTCAGGAGGGTCAAGAGCTGCAGATGACTGCTGACATCCAGACAGCAACATTTGCACAAACGCACCTGGAGGAAGTGCCGACTGATCATGCAGTCGCACCCCCTCCCCTCCAGCCCACCGTAGTGCAGGCAGTGGGCCCGGGAGGCCAAACCATCGCCCTGGGAACAGTGGAACCAACGTACGAGCAGTATCACCAGGCCTACGCTCAGCTGCAGCAGCCTGAGGCTCTCCACCATGACATGCTCGTCAGACAGCAGCAGCAACAGCAGAAGGGTGGGAAGGCAAAGAGTCAGAAGTCAGCGAGAAGCCTGAAGGGAAAGAGACCAGGGTCAGCAAAGTCAAAGGGTTCACGCCCCCCCTCTCCTGCCTCTGCCAAGGGAAAAGCGAGAGCTTCACCGAAGAGCAAGGCCTCCCCTGCCAAGAGTGCCAAGGGAAAGAACTCACCAGCCTCTAGGCTTGCAACAACACAGACGAAAGTGAGAATTGGACAGAAGGGTAAAACTGCAGGGGACAGTAGGATTAAGCAACAGACAGACGTTGCGGGAAGGCAGGCAAAGAAAACTCTCGTCCACACAGAACACCAACAGTTCTTAGGAGACTACATTGGCTCCTCCGAATTGCAACCCATGATGATGGCCACACGGCCGTTCGAGCCAGAGCCCCGCATGATCGACTACGAATCCGCAGCTCTCCCTCCCCAACCCCCCCAACACTATATTCTCCACGCTCCTCAAGTCGAACGCCCCCCCCCTCCCCCATCGTCCAAGCCCTTCAGTCCTCAATCACCCTTCAGACAGAGAGACCTTCTCAGAGCAGAGACAGGCCATCTTCACGAGGCAGGGCTTCGGATTCCTCATCACGTTGTCCCTACGCGCACAGGACTGCGGGTGACTCCTGAGGTCGTCTCTCACACCTTCCACCAGCAGGACATCGTCAATCAAGCAGGCACTACCCCCAACCCAGAGCTTCTGCAGGAACTGCAAAAGAGAAAATCAAACGCCGCTGCTGCAGTAAGCTCTCCTCCAGTGGAAGAGATGGAGGAGGCAGTGGCAGAAGAGATTCTGGAAGAGTCCCAACCCGCTCCCTTGCAGCCCTCCATCCATCCCGCACAGGTCCAATCACTGGAAGAATTTGTGCAAGGCGGCCCACCAATTGGGAATGGTTTGACTCCAGACAGACCCCCCCAGCAGGCAATGCAACAGACAACCTACGTACCGCACCCGCAGCTGCACATGCAAATGCAGATGAGGCCTGCGAACCAGCTGACAAAGGACAAAGTAATGCCTTCGAAGGCTTCACCAACAAAGGGAAAGAAACGCACAGCCCAGAAATCCTCAAACGCACGCACACTGGGAACATCCGCGAATGCTCGTTCGCTGCTTCCAAAGTCCCGTGCGGCAGGGATCGGCAGTCCCTTGGGACGCCCGGGGGTTGGGGTTGGGACGGTGGGTGGCCGGGTCGTGGGGAGAGCGGCTTTGCGGGGGGGGGCAGGTGTGGGGTCTGCGGCTGTCGGTGGCAGAACAGGCAATGTGATGGGACGGCCGCTGGCTCAGGGGTATCGAGCAAGGTTGATTTGAGGTAAGTAAAGAAGACCTGGGTAGGTAGAGAACGAACAAGGGGAGGGCCGGGTTCACGCAGTAGAGAGAGACCCCCGGGCCCTCCTCATCTCTCTCTACATGTTCCTCTTTCAGGAAGACATCCAATGCAAGTGGGGGGAGGCATGAATGAAGGGTGAATGAGATTTTCGGGGAGGGGAATGAAGAAAGGGGCAGGCAGGTCGATCGGGGTGGGAGGAGGAAGGACGACTGACTGGAAAATTTGAGTCGGTAGTTGATGTCTCTGTGTGTGTGTGTGTGTGTGTGTGTGTGTATCTCCTGTCAGCAATAGTGGGCCATCCCCTCTCTCTCCCTTTCTCTGAGCAAATTTGTATCTGATTGATCAACGTTTTCATTTGTAGGTCCAGAGAGAGAGAGAGACAGAGAGAGGGGGAGACTAACTCTTCAGAAGAGGAAAGAGTGAGGGAACGGGTGGAGACGGTGTTCGTTTGAAAGAGGACAAAAAACATGATCGAAGAATCAATCGCTTCATCTGTTCTAGACATGGATCAGGCCCAAGGGAGGGGGAGGCGAATCCGGACACGCGGAGGGGTGAGCAGGCAAACACCCTGATCGAATGGGGACGTGACTGAAGTGGACAGGAAACAACGGTTGAAAGGAAGGAGTATCTGAGGAAGAGATGGAGATGGGAAACGGGAAATACCCATTTGAAGAAACGAAAAAACACTCCATACAGTGGTAGGAGAGGGGAACCAGTTCTCTGGTGTACAGCAAACAGCTGCATGAGGGAGTCGGTAAAAAAAAAAGCCTCTGTCTGGTTGAAATGACAGTGACACCCTATTGGACGAGTCTGTCCCTGGACTGACTTACTAGACCGGAATGAAAACTGTGAGAAGTCAGAAGGGCAGTGAGTATTATTGGGTGGGTCTGCAGGTCAATCAGAATACCTGCGGACAGCCAGGGTGGATGGTGTCCTCTTCCACATGCACTCATGTCTCTCTCAGATCCCATGCTCGTGGGTCAAGTTTTCTGTTTTTTTTTCTTTTGCTTCGTGCTTGCTGTCTCTTTTTCTTTACATGCACGAAGGCTTCCATTGGACGGGGGGTGGAATTGGTGGGGTGACATTGGAGTCGCGTGAATGCCATGCATCATGGATGTGCGTATGCGTTTGTATCTGTTTCTGTCTCCGTGCCTGTGGGTCTGCCTGTCTTTTTAGCTGTCTCCTCCCTCTCCTCGGGGTTCAAATTCAATCAAACCTCCACCTCTAAATTCACTCTGAAACACACACCTGCCCACCTCATTTGGAGAGTTCATGTGCAGAAACAAGCAAGCAGGTGGTCACCCATTCATTTCTGTGTATACCAACGAGGCAGACCTTTCTTGAAACCATACCTGATGAAAAGAGTACGTTAAAGAAATGATCGATGGAGTAAGTGCATTGAACGAATTTGTTGACAGTACAACGATCAAGAAGAGCCCTGAGAACAGGATGGATTGCGCCAGGGACTGCACCCTTGTCAGTAAATTTAAGGTAATTAACAGATTCAACAGAAATTAATAATGTGCTAAGCTACTTCAATTTTATTTTCGTTATTATTCTACAACTTTTTAATAGGCCAACTATATTTAAGAAACTACTAAAATTGAATATAGAGATTATTAAATCATTATTTCCAGTTAATAGAAATTCGAATTTTATAAAGAACAACTTATATATAGAGAGAATTAATTTCAAAGAAACTGGTATACTTAGTAGTAAGTTAGTACTTACTTAGTGTATTTAAATGCGGTCTGTTTAAGGTTTGGAGGGATCTTTTTTTTTTCTTTGGTAGCTTTAATTTCCTTTAATTAGATTTGTACTAGGATTTTTCAAAAACGAAAAAATGATTTGTATTCAAATTCTTTTACATGCATTCCTAGCTGTATAAGTTTCTCTAAATTCATGTTTAACATAATAATTTCTATAGTGTATGAGATCAGCCCTGGTAGCCCAGATCTAGGCCCCTCATGACAATTTAGTCAACATAAGACCATCACAGCGTTTCTTTCTTTCTTTCATCTGCTCACCGGTTGCCCTGCGGCCCCCGCTCCCCCCCTCCCTCTCCGTGCACCGCGGCCACCGCCGCCTCTTTGACCTGCTGCTCCCAGCCCAGCCTATGGGGGGGCATTGACTTAAAGTTTATTCCTAACGTCTGGCCTATACGTCTTTCATCTCTTCCTTCTGTCCTGGTTACTGCCCTCGCTACTAGCTCTTTCTCTCATGCGACCTCATACTTGACGCTCCTCCATCTGAATGCCTTCTTCGGTGTTTACTAAGTACTTCCTACCCCTCAGTCATAACCAGTGCACTGCCTACTCCTCCTTCCTCCCAGCCCTCCCCTTGCACTCCTCTGGTCCCCCGAATGCACGCGCTTGCCGCTTTCAGGTGGGCAATCTGCAATCGGGCTCGGATCCGGCCGCATGTCTTGCTCACATGTTGCCCCCATCTGTTTGTCTCTGTTTATTTCATCTAGTATTTTACTAGGTATTTCATCGACTTCATCTCGATCCTAGTCTCGATCCGTCCCAGGCGATGCACAATGATTTTTTTAAAGAATACACGTTAACAGATTTTTTTTTTTTCTTTAATTTTGTTCTTCATTTATAAAGCCGGCGTCTTAATTAACAAACCGTTACAAACGAAACTTGCTTATTTCAATACTCTTAAGTAACTCCTTGGAATGACTTTTTACAAACATTCCAGTTTATGAAATATTAATCAATTGTTAAATTACTTGTAATCTCCGTAGAATGAACAGGAAACAATAACAGTTGAATGACTTATAGGGAATGACACAGAAATATTTGATTTGTTGACACATTTAAAAAAGTTTTTCTCTTAAAATATATTTGCATGTGCATAATTCATTTGTCTTCGTTTGTCAAACGCTTCATCACGTCCTGCATCGGATGCGCCTTCAAATTTTAAAAACCCTTTTCACCTCGACCACCGGCACAGTCCTTGCCAATACTTGAAACGCGCCCCGAACTCCCACCAAAAGCTGGGCGGAACGCGCCACCCCCCCTGTCAGGCATGACGTATGGCTATGCAGCCTCAAGCCCAAGCCGCTAGCTTGTGTTCTAGTAATCGAAGAACACGGACGAAGCACCAGAGAACGAAAAAACCGGAAGGTTCCAACTCCACCAGTGCGTTCGAGATGCCGAGACCGAGTCAAAGTGCATGCATGCGCTCGACGACCCCAGAGACAGAAAAGGAAAGCCTTGCCTCGCCACCAGGGAAGCACATGAATGCATTCGCCGAAGCACTTTACTGACCGTCATGCATGCAGGGGGGATTGATTACTATTGGCTCACACCGGTATGATGCAGCTGGCTCTTCGACCCTCTACGCTCCCCCAGAAAGAGCCACCCACTGAGAGGACTGGGCCTCCCTACCCACCAGTAAGTACTCTTACACAACGGCGCAGACCCGCAAAAGGAAGGACGAAAAGGATGACGTTGAAGAACGGATTTGGATTGATTGCACATCCAACAAAGGAAAGGACATTCTGACGCTGCATGTCTTCTTTCCTCCTTTCTCGTCTCCCTCCGATCAGTGTTCAGAATTGTGATGATGTTTCTTTTTGTTCGTTTACAATCGTCAAAAAGAAGCAAGACTGACTCCCTGCTCAGACACGCGTGACAAGAGAAACGATTTTATGGGACTGGTAAGCGTGTCCCAACATTGCGTCGTTGACCCCGTCATTCATTCACTCATCCATTGATCCATCCATTCACCCATTCACCATTCATTCAACACAGACACAGGAACCCCGCAGATGCTGACGCCCCGACGGAACCCCCCCCCCCTACAAAACGAACGGGACAAGCTAGGAAGCCAAGCTCGCTCATGCGAACGGCCCGATGTAAGGGAATCCGGTGTCAAAGAGTGCCGCCTGAGTGACCATGCCTGCAGCAGGAAAAAACAGACGCAGTGAATCATGAAACAAAATCACCAGACCTGTTTCCGATCTTCCTTGCTTCCTTCATTCCTCCCTACTGTTGGAGGGTGAGTAAAATCGCGAGCGCAAAGGAGTCCGTCCACTCAGATGCTCCTTTTCAAGGGTCCCCGAAAGCGACAAGCATGCGGGCTGAATTGAATTGAATGGAATTGAATTAAATTCGTTGCGGCGTGAACACACACGCTCACTCGGATGCACGCACCCTCACCAACACTCACACACGCACACACACACGCGCGCTCACGCACACGCACGCTCACGCACGCACACTCACACTCCCACACACACACACGCACAGACACACACACGCACACACGCACGCACACGACACACACACACACACACACACGCACACACAAACACACACACACACACACACACACACACACNACACGCACGCTCACGTATGCGCGAACATCCTCCCCCCCCCAGAGAGAGAGGGAGAGACGAGGGCTAGAACCATGCGAGCAGCCTGTCAAAGGAAATACAGATGCAGGAGGAAGGGAGAGGAATCCTCAGCCGACTGACGCACGCACCTGCGTATCCCATCATGGCAAGGCGTCCGTTATTGATTTCCTTCTCCTTCATCTCGGCCTGCAGGCAGGCAGGCAGGCAGGCAAGCAGAGAGAATCCATGCAGGGAAATGAAAAACCATGCAGGGGCCCAAATGCCTCTCGCAGCTTCACCTCTTTCTTGGCCGCGACACATGCATGGCCTCATTTTGGGACGCCCCTCCAGCACCACGAAATCCAGACACAGGACCCATTTCCCAAAAACTGAACTCAGAAGAACAACAGCGAAGTTGCGGCCCGAAGGGCATGCAGCAAGAATCAAAGCCAGCCAGCACACATGGAAGGAAAGAATGAAGAGGACGACTGCGCTGCGCAACGCAGGCACGTACATTACATTCATATGCACCGATTAATTTACATCCTGAGAGGTTGCTCGCAAAGCAATGACTCGGACTAAAAACCATGTCAGTGAAAAGGGTGCCCCCAGTCTAGCTCGATTAGTGAATGAATGAATGAATGAATGAATGAATGAAGACTGGAGAGAACAGAACAGACTGACCACAAACTTAGCATCCTTTCCCTTCAAGAGACCCATCGGGTCGAATCCTGAGGGAGGGGCAAAGAATGGAAGAGAGGCAACAACAAGGGGGGGGAAACGAAAAATCCGGACGCAGAGTTGCGTCAGATGAACGGACACATAGACGGACATGAACAGAGAAACAGGCGGGCACACAAGCAGGACGGCCGGCTGGCAGGCCGGGCAACCAGCCGAAAGACATCGTGGTTTCTTTGTTCTTGCTGCAATCTCACTCATTCGAATGTTCACCTCCTTTCCTGGGTCGTCAGACAGGTAGACAGACGACAGTTAGGCAGGCAGACAGACTGTATATTTCTTTTCCTTCCCTTCTCTTCTTTTCGGGAGGTAGAAAGACACTCAGGCGGACAGAAAGACAGACAGACGAACGGACAGAAACAAAAGTGACCAGACTGACGGACGGACCGTAGTCGCCAGGTTCCCTTGACTCGTCCATCGTCGCCCCGGAGGTGGCGGCTTCGATGGCCCCAATGAAAGCCATCATCACTCCCATGTTGGTCAGCATGGTGTCGTGAGCAAGCAGAGAGGACACTTTGGGGTTGCTGGGGAGAATCAACCCGTTGTCAACAGCTGCAAACCCCAACGCTGCCAACATACAAACCCTCCCGTGTTTGATTTCAGCTGCCCTCAAATACCGCAACTGCTCAGGAGAGGCCACGTCAGAGAAACCGAATGGGTCGAAACCTCTGTTACCAGCCTGCAGACAGAAACACCCAGGGAGGCAGAGGGAGACGGACAAAAGAGATCTGTTCACTGAAAACGAATTGCTCAAGAAAGCGTTCGGGAACCAAAGTTGACCAAAATCAAAGCAGGAATCTCGATTATCAGTTGAGAGTATACACTTAAAAGACGGAAACCAACAACCAGCATCGAGAACCCACAAGTACTCCTTCGCTTCACTTGCCTACCCAAGAGCTTGGAATGTTCTCAGGTGCATCATAGAAGGGGAGGGATTCGCTCTTGGCCTCCAGGCTGCTGCTTGATGAGCTGGTCTTCGTGCGTGAGAGCAGAGAAGATTGGGGGACAAAAGCCTGCAAGCAGAGAGGATGTGCACGACGTGTCGAGCGGCAAAAAGAATGAACAGAAAAGGAGACGGCATGGAGCACTCACCTCAGTGCTGCCCAGAAGGGCAACGGTGCAGATGCAGGCAACCTTGAACATGATGGGCACAACAGCGGCGGGGCGAAATATAACGAAGTGTACGTGAATGACTCGGTAGGTTACTCCAAAGACGGACACAACCGCGGTCTCTTCGAATTGGAGTCTGACCATTGGACCCGAAACCAGCTGGCTTGCGCGTCGGTGAGTACTCCGTGCGCCTTCACTTTTTCAGCTTGCATGAGGGGCATGCACGTGCACCTTTTTTGCGTGCACGCTTGAGGGCCCCGCGACGACCAACTTTAGCTCGGCACACCCACGTGCATGTAGGTGGATCTGTTTTTTGTGGCGTCTCTCTCTCTCCTATAAGTAGGCTCAGACTCACTGGTATACTCAGGACAGAGTGAGTCTGTTTGTCGGAAGGCTTTGCAAAAGTTGACACACTTGACACGTCTGTCGACTATCCTTGGAGCTCTAGGAGACCGTATGTTGCACTGACTGTCTGTGAAGAGTGACTTCGCGACGCACCGCCTGTCCAGAATTAAAACGAGTCTGAAACCAGAGTTCAAGGTGGACTCCAGGAGCTCGCCTCTCGATGGCCTCGCAGAAGCCACAGTCGCAGTCAGTACAGTAAGACTAATCTTTTTTCCTTGTCCTTTCTCTTTTTCTGCCTCCCCTTACAAGATTTGTGCTTGCGTGCTTCCAATGTGCAGGTACATCCAGCGACTTCTGTCTGCGAAGCAGAAACGCGACTTGGAGAAGGAGATCATCGAGGAGAGGATTCTTCAGAAGGAGCGGCAGAGGGAGGGGAACGATCTTGCTGAGAAAGAACAATTCGTCACCGCGGGATACAAACGGCAACTGGAGCAACGGGAGAAATTTAAGAGGGATCTAGAAGCGAGGGACAGGAGGGATGACGAGCGGGCAGCAGACAAGCAAAATGCCGGACATAGAGGTTTGGCGGACATTCACGCCAGCATTCTTGCTCAGAGAGAGTCTCGAAGACCCGGGTACGACGATCAGCAGCGTCAGAGAGTTCCGGGATGGGACCCGGAGGAGGAAGAGGGAGACGGAGGGGACGCGAAAAAAGGCGCCCCGTCTCTCCAGGGCGGTCTGAACGTGCGGAAGCCTGGAGGTGTTTCGGGTG
>JAHBMJ010005295.1:7500-26552 GCA_018398765.1 Chromera velia | reverse complement strand
AGGAGGGGGGGGGGCAGGAGGTTCCTCGCTGTCGCAGAGAGACAGAGAAAAGGATTCGCGTCAGATCGATAGAGACGGGGATAGAGACAGGGAGAAGGACCGGGACAGAAGGCGTTCCCGCTCCCGCACCCCGCCCCGGGGATATCGTTATCCTTCCAATGAAAGAGACAGGGACAGAGATAGAGATAGAGGGAGGGACAGAGACAGGGACAGAGATAGAGACAGGGACAGAGATAGAGACAGGGACAGAGACAGAGATAGAGACAGGGACAGAGACAGGGATAGAGACAGAGATAGAGACAGGGACAGAGAGAGGGACAGAGGGAGGGACGACCGTTACAGTGGTTACAGAGGCTCCGGACGAGGAAGGTGACAGTTTCTGTTTCCCCTCGTGCATCTCTCAAAAGATGTCCTTGTCTCCTTTCATCGATCGATCAGATTTGTTGATTGAGAAGGGGACGATTCGTTCATTGGTCTTCGCTGAAGTGCTTGCTTGTGTTGTCCTTAATTCTTTTGTGTAAGAGAGGAGAGAGAGGACGGTGAGTTTACGGGTCATGCTGCGGACCGCCAATTTACATGACCCGCTGTTAGCTTGACTGCTTACTCAGACGCATACTGTCAATAGAAGCGTGCACGTGAGTGACGGCATGGTTGGACTCAGCCGAATTTACACGGCCCGAATAGAAAAGACAAGCACTGGCACGGGAGGCACACCAACCGAGCCAGGGAGGAACCTTTGCACCGATCAGTTGTTTGCATGCACAGCAATTAAAGCATTTGTCCTAGTTCTCCCTTTTCTCCCCCGTTTTCCCCTTTTTGTATGTGTATATGTGTGTGGGATCCCTTTCGTCCTTATCTTTTCGCTTGCTTGTCCCTCTTCCTCCTCGCCCTGGGCTTTGTGCCCTCTCTCTTTCGTTCCCCGTCACAATTCTTACTCGTTTCTTTCTTTCTCGTCGTTTGTTTATTTATTCGTTCTTTCATTCATTGTTCTCTTCTCTTTCGCCCTTCTCTCTCTCTTGCTTGATTTGTTCATGGCCTTCCTTATCTCTCTGTCTGTCTTTTGTCCTTTCTCTTTTCTCCCCCCCGTTTTTTCTGTCTCTCTCTAGTTCTCTGTGATTTTCCTTCTTCACTTTTCTCTTTATTGTTTTCATTCTTTTCGCCCTTCTGTCCTTTCTCCTGTGTGTTTGTTTCTTTGTTCGTTTCTGTTTCTCTCTCTCTCTCTCTCCCTCTCTCTCCCTCTCTCTCGCGCGCGCGCTCACTCACTCACTCACTCTCAGAGACTCGCTCTCGATCTCTCTTTCTGTTTTTTTCTTGTCTTTCTTGCTGTTTTTTTCTTGCTCTCTTCCTCTCTTCCTTCCGTCATTCCTCTTTCCCTCCTGAGGCTTTCTCCCTTCCAGTAAATTATTCATTTCGTTTACCAAATTTCTTTCTTCAATTTTCTTCTCTAGTTCTTTCGTTTTTCTGTATCTTCGCTTTCTTTCTCCCCCCAATATACCATAGAGTTTTAAATTATTATGTCACTGACAGTCTGACAACATCATATAACGGTATTATAACCTGGCATACAATATCAGTATGAAACGCTAGATTGATTGATTGATTGATTGATATGTTCCGCCCTAGATGAAGCATACTTAGCGTAGGATGAAACGTTTAGTAAAAGATTGAAACTTAGGATTATAGTATGTAGAGAGAGTCTATAGGCGTCGGCTAAACAAAAAAAGAACTAAAAATGAAATCGGATCTGCATGTATACAGTATACTTTCAATTACTTACTACTATTAAAAATGTTTTTTTAACTAAAATCTTTACTAGTAGCCACCGCATAGATGAGTTAGTGTGTATCATAGCTAAATTAAACTGGATACAAAAAAAAATTAAAACACTTAAATTGTGACTTAATCTATATGTTTTTCAAAAATAGTTTAATTTTGGCCCTCTGCGTCGCTTTTAGCTAGCTGTACAGCCTGTACGTACATTATTTGTACCTTACTATCCTGCAGTCTATGCATTTCATGACATTCGCTTTTCGTCTTCCCTTGCTTCAGATTGGGCTTGGGAACTGAGCCAAGACAGATCAGTCAACGGAGGACGAGAGGCACCACCAGATTTTGTCAACTCTTTGTGGGCTGCCTGCTGGATTCGACCAAGCAAGGATGCCATGATGACTTGCTCGTCTGTGTCCCCGTTGTTGCTGCCTCCCCCCTGAAGATCCACTCCACCAACTGATACCGCACCTCCAGGCGAAGAAGCTGCTGCTTCGCTCCGACCCTGCTCATCCGACAGCGCTTCACGCGTCCGTACAGGAGCAGAGCGAGCTAGAGTTGTTAAAGACGAGGATCGCTGTAGAGGCAATCTGGAGGGGACCTTGCGTCCACTCCGATGGTGACGATCCTCCTCCATCTCCGCCTCTGCAATGGCTCTCTCTCTCGGCCCTCCCGCAAACGCTCGTCCATGTAGAGACGGCATGAAGGTGTTAATGCTCGACCATCCCAGTGGCACAGCTGCTGAGGAAGACGGTTCATCACTGTCTTTGAACGAAGACGCAGTGACAGTCTTCGTTGCCGAGGGCAGCCACGCTGCCACAGCCCTCTGGCGGGGTCCCAGGAGACGCGTCTTGACTCTGTGTGCGTGGTGATGGTGGTGGTGGGAGCTGCTGCTATGCTGAAGAACGGTTGCGTCAGTAGGTCTCCTCTGATTATAGGAGGAGGGCATTGGCGGCCCCTCTTGTGCCCTACTGCTGCTGCTTGCCGCACGCAGAATGTCAAGTTGTCCTCTTGAGCTTCTGTCTCTCTCTCTGGAAGCCTCTCTCTGGCTCTGGCTCTGGCTGTGACTGTCTTTGTGGGGCCCCGGGAGGGAGAGAGACGGAAGGGCCCTCGATGATCTTCGGGAGAGCCTTTCGCCTTCTTCCACAGATGCCTGTCCCCCCCCATGATGGATAAAGAGGTCACTGCTGGCAGAGGGGGTCAAGTGCCTTCTTGACGCAGTGAATTCTTCACTTGGGGACTGAGGGGCGAAAATGGAAAGTCCCCCCATACCTGTCTCTCTCTCTCTGTCCGCCTCCAAGGGAGCGGCAGCTTGGGGCTCCCCGCCATGCTCAACCAGTGCAGCATGCACATGGGAAACTAACCCAGCAGCTGTTTCGGGCGGGACATGGTCGGTTGAAATGTGAGGGGGTGGGAGTGGAAAGAGAATTTGTTCTGCGTTTGAAATTCCGTCTCCTTCTGCAGTCAGTGTGAAGGACACTTGCTCGCTGGCGTCTCTGACAGGAGAGTGGGACTCTACGGCCGCCTGCTTACCCCCTGCCGGCCATTCCCAGGCGAGCTCGGTGTTGCCATCAGGCGGCAAAATAATGGGAGAGTAAAGTTTATCATCACCCCCTAGACCTTGCTCTTCTGCCTGTCCACCCACACACACCCCATTTCCCCCCTCCCCAGATGCAGATGAAGCAGACGAAATGCCCATCATTGCGTTCATCACCGAGAAGTACAGACCGTCTGCAACCTCCCTGTCCGATTTCCGAAAACACGCATACGCAAGCTGGCAGAATGTATAGGAAAGATCAAGGAGCCACGCTACCGCCTCGTCCCGATCCACCCCTCCCCCTCCGGTTATGGACGCAGCACCCACTGTTGCACACCCAGCAGAGATCGTCCTTTCAAGCGGAAACGACGCAAGGTCCGGGATCGCGTTCCCACTGCGCCCCTTCTGTGCTGCTGTGGGGGTACTGTCAACGGTCCGTGGGCTTCCTGCGGCACTGGCAGGACCTACGTGTCGTCTTTGAACTCCGGCAGGCGATACGCATTTGGAGGTGGAGGGTGTCTCTACGCTCCGGTTGAGGGGAAGGCCCCGGAGGATCATTCGCGGCCCCCCACCAGCCGGTTTGTCAGCAGGGACAGAAGAAGGGGGACAAGCAGAAGCAGCAGCTGTTGCTGGTACAGCCACAGGTGCTGCAGAAGGCGCAGTGGCTGCGAAAGTTGGGATAGAGGATGCGGGAGGGGGCGGGGCGGGTACATTGGGGGAAGGGGCACTGGTGACTGCAACTTGGTGGTTCTGAGCAGTTCCTTGAGGGTGGGAGAACCCGGTGGTTTCACTCTCCTGCGTCCCGTCTGTCCATTTCCGAACTGCAGACACTGCCAGGAGAGCGTTGGCTGCTGCTTCCTCTGCAACCTGCCCGCAGGAGGAAGAAGAGGAGGCGCACGAGGAACTCCTCGCAACGGTCGTTCTTCTCATCACCCGCGGTCTCAGCTGCTGAGGTGGGGGGCTGGCAGCTGCAGGGTGTGTCAAAGGTCCGATTGGGGGGGAGTGTAGGGGAGGTGGCATTGCAGGCATGAGGCGGAAAGCGGTTTCGAGTGCGACAGTTGCCTCCACGAGGCGGATAAGAGCTCTTCGGGCCTCTGGTGAGGTTGCAGGGAGACGACCTATCGCGACGTCCCTCAAGTATCGGATAGCCTCCCTCATTGCTTCTCCTGTTGCACCTAAGAGGTCTCGATTTCTTTGACAAAATTGAAAACGAGAGGCGCCAGAGGAGAGGAGGAAAAAAATACGCCAGACGTCTTTGAGCAGTTGGTCTAGTGTACGGATGGCCTCAATAAAGGCCTCAATAGGAGGGGGGAAACCGTCGGGCCCGTCTCGGACTCTTTGGGGACAGCGGCACCCCGGTTGACACAGGCAACTACAGGTGGAGACACGCCGAAAAGGCGCCTCCCTTGTCTCCTGAGCAGCTGTGTCAATCAGTCTTCTCATGTCTGCGATTGTCGACCCAAGTTGGTCCACACGGACCATCAACGGTTTCATCCGACCGTACAGGCCGTCATCGCAGAATCGTCTGTTACTGTCAGTACCCGACCACCCCCTCATATACCCCCCTTCAGCAGGCTCTTCCTGCAGGAGGTCGAATAATTCTTTCACCACCATATCTACCCCCGCGGTACAGTCTTTCATCAATCTCTTCAAGTTGCTTGTGGCCCGTATGGGCACCAGCACAGAGAGTATGACGATGCACACAACGACGGAGGAGGCGACCCCCGCCAGACGAAGGCCCGGAACTTCAAAATTCACGCGCTCAGCAGAAAAACCGGAAACCATAAAAATTGCGTAGGTCGTCATGGCTGTCGACCACATGAACTGGTCTTTGGACTTTCCCCTTTCCCGGAGGAATTTCATCCAAAACCCAGAAATGGCAGACCCGACCACAAAAGTACTTAGAGCCGCGTACAGGCTCACAGACGGAGAGGACTCTGGGTGAAGAGCAAGCACTGCTCGGTGCATGGCCTCGCTCACCAACAGTACTGATATGCCTGTACAACCAGCAATCAAAGTCCCGAAAATTCGACTTCCTCCTCGCTGCACGCGCGCGAGCAAGGAAGAGCAGAACGAGATACATGGACAACACACACACACACACACACACACACACACGCACAGACAAGCACAAACACACACAGGTGCCAAGGAGGGAGTTCCGGGGACAAAAAGAGACCGGATCTGATTGGAACTTTGGAAGCCAAAAAGAGTGAAGGGAAAACGCGTGTGTCCGCCTTGAGTCTCCCTCTCTGTCTCTGTCCGTGTCTGCGTGTGTGTGTGTGTGTGAGTTGTCTTTCGCATGCTGAGCGAGGCGCTCTCTCTCCTTCTCCCTGCACGTTCCCGTGTCCACCCTGAACCACGAACCGGGACTGACCAAGAGGGAGGCTCTGCAAGGAAAAGGAGCAGATCGATGGATAGGCAGAAGAGGGGTTGACAGAAGATTGAAAAGAATCACCAGACGAAGACAGCAAGGCGCGAACCGTTTCATTCTTTCTACTCCTCTGTTCTACCGACCAAGTCATCATGTTTTAATATAGCATGATACTAGTGCGTTTCGTCGAAGTGAACTTACACAGAGACAGATATGAGATGAGGAGGAAATCAGGATCCTTCCATGACTGACTGTCTCGTCTCTAAGAACAAAAAAGAAACAAAGAATAATGGAGAGTCGGGATGAATGGACTTACCCCACGTTCCTGTCCACCATTGAAACCATAGAGACCTGCACGATTCGATTTGAGGACAGGAAAAGAAGGGGGGAAAGTCAGAAAGAGGAAGAGAAAGTGCAGAGGAACGCAAATAGAATTGGTATTTTTTCCCAGGCTGTTGATGAGACGGACAGAATTGAAGGCAGCAGGTAGACCCACGTTCATGGTTTCTGCATATACCCGCTTACAGTTGCGGCTACACTGCCCCTCCTTCGTTCCTCCCTTATCCTTCCCTCCCGACTCACGCACGCATCAATCTGCCATGCGGTCGCCCCAAACGCACCAAACCACACACACTCCTTGGGGAAGTCCTCCGAGACAGTCTCGATCCAGCACTCAGTTCTGATCTTGCACCAAGTCACTCACAGACAGAAGCTCTTCATCGTCATACACGCCCTGGCACCCCTCCTTTCACACGCATTTTCGCTTCTGGCCCGGCCCACCCCTGGCCCTGCACTGCCTTCCGGTGGGTCCTACTGGAACACCCCCCACACATGAGAGCAGAAGAAACACTACTCAACTCACCCAAAGTCCCGCAGCCATTCCTCGAAGGGCGTATTCGCCTTTGCACAGTTCAACAGCAGCCACCACGATGGAGCCACAGAACATGATGAGGGACATCTGGAGAGACGCTTTGAAGTCCAAACTCCGCTGGTGCACTTCCGTGCTGGCAGGAAGAAGAGTACAGCAACGGAAAAGTCGAGAGAGCCCCAGACACCTCCTGCTGGTCCCTCTACCAGGATCGCTTCCGACTCCGTCCACATTTCGTGAGTGGACGGGTAGCATAGGCTCGCCTTGATCCCCTCCTGCCCTACCAAACCCTCCCCGACCGGGAGGGATTGCCATGGACATCCTTCGTTCGAGCTTGATCAGCCAGATTTCAGTGGACACATTAAACGAGCAGTGTAACAACCAACTCGGTTCTGCCTCTGTACTGCCATCCTGAAAGTTTGAGAAACGGTTCAATCTGTCTGCGTTTCTGGTGTTAGTGGGATTCTTTCAAGACTTATATATGTACTGACCTTTCTGTGTCTTTAAATTGAAACCCTGCCTGATCAATACAGCTTGCTCTTGTTTTTTTTTTTTTTTAGCTCACAATTAATTCGTATTTTTTTTTCAATACAGATTTCAGGTACCGATAGAGAAAACTGATGTGCCCCGGCACAAGCCGTTCAAATACCGACGCAGTGGATCGGCGCAAGATCTGAGCGCGAAGACTGAGTTCCATGGATGCGTTTAGAATTGAAGTTGGAGATTTGTTGCGCGAGTCCCGTAGGAAAATTTATGCGGGATCTGGAACACAACTGCTGCATGGGGCCCATAATGTCGCCCGGCCGCATCGCCGGGGTCCAGTTGGTCCCCCGCCCAAAAGAAGCATTAATTGCATGGGCAACGCAGTGCACGCAGTGAATCGATCATGCACAGCTCTCGGCTCGATCAGTCTCCTAGAACTCAGTCAGTCTCCTCAGCTCAGCTTGCTTCCTGAGTGACATCCCACCATGAACGGTGACATTCCGTCTTTTTTCTAGACATTGCACTTCTCTGATTTCCCCTTATGTTGTGGTCTCTTCGAAGCTTCGCGAGCCAGCGCTGATCAGTTGCACCTGTTCAGATTTGCTCTTCCTTTCCTCGTCATCCATCATTCCCGTCGTGATCTTTCTTAGAACCTTTCGAGCACGTCAAAAGCGATGGCAGCCGCTCAAGCGCAGCCACCTGCGCAGCCTGCGTCTCCATCTGTGTTGGTTAAGAACACTTTTGTACACTTGGACGAGAATGGCATCCAGCACCACGCGCCCTCGTAAGTCACCTTCTCCCTGTACAGGCTCAAGGTGCATGTCGCGTTTTGCTCCCAGCTCACGCTCTCCACTGTGTTTTGTCTTTGCAGACGACCCAGAACAGAGTCAAGCGATGCGGTACTTCAGGGACCCCGCACAGTGAAGCCTGGATGGAACTTGTTTGGAGAGGGGAGAAGGTGCCCTCCTGTCATAGAAGAGGAGGGGGAGGATTTGAAATCTGAAGCGTCAGATCAGCTGCACCCGCACCCCCAAGGCGAGAGACCCCAAACAGAGAGAACGCCCTCTCCCCAAATGCAACAGCAGCAACCTTCAAGTTCTTCCGACGTCCCTCCTGCACAAGCTCCCATGCAACCACCCCCTCCGATGAGCTTTGGCGCTGCGTCGTCATCCACGAATGCTCCTGTCTCGCCTCAGCCGTCCTCGGCGGGGAGTGCTGCAACGCGCCTCCATCCATCAGATGGATCGGGAGGGGGCGAGAGAGGAGGCGGGAGTTATCCTCGTCCCTTTCAGCAACAGCAGCAGCCACAGTCAGGCTCTTACTACCAAGGTGGAGGAACCGTACCGCCCCACTCCCCTCCGGAGCCGCCCGCCCAGGGCCCAGGGGCATCACCATCACCGCCGCCTGCGGGAGATGCGCACGAACCACTAGTTCACGGAATTCCTGGGCCCGCGGGGCGGAGAGGGCCCCCTGGGATGGGTCACTCTGGGCCCCCGGGGCTCCAGCATATGCATCAGGGTGGGGCAGGGTTTGGGAAGAAGGGTGGCGGCAGGGGTGGTGGGCATATGGGGGGAGCCGGGGGGAACCATCATGGCGGACCTCAGGGGGGTGGGGGGGGTCCCCCATCCCACTGTGCGCAGCCGCAGCAGGGCTTCAGTCCCCCTTCAATGATTGCGGGGGGGTTCGGTCTGGAAACGCATACTGATGCAGCCACTACTGGGCCGAGGAGGGTTAGCACGGACAGCGACGGGCGGAAAGTGATTTTTGTAGACCCATCAGACCCTGAATACGTCCCGATGCCTGATATGGGTGGGTAAGTTTGTTGGGAGGGAAAGGGGGGGAGCGAAAGTGTTCTCCTCATGAACAGAGGAGACAGACAGACAGTCATACTTAGGTGACATACTTTGAATTTTGCATCCATGCTGCACAGGGGACAGGCGAAAAAAACGACTGTGGCTGCACTGTGGGTGATTTGGGGAAGGAAAAATTGAAAGTGCCAGATTTGACTCTTCAAACTTCATGGGGGCGGTTCTGTGAAAGCAGTGAATCGTGGTTCCTTTCTTCAGCTGTACGCTCAGAGTTTGCATTCATTCGTGTTCCTCCTCGTCTGTGTGTCGACCTGTCAGTTCACTCAGCGAAAGAAGAAAAAGTGTTAGAAGAAAGAAAACCTGTGTCTACTGTAGTCAGAGACTGGATGTGAAAGTGGGAAGCGTGTCAGCCCACCTCCAGTCAAGCGTTGCATTTCGCCTTCGGTGCCCCCTGAGCCAAAGCAGCGCCCCTGCAATCGTCTCCTTTTCTTTTCCCACACTGGTCGCGCAATGGGTGTTTTGATGTGCAAATGTGTGTGGAAACAAGGATTGCGTGAGCTTGCATACTTGTGGGTACGTACGCGTGTGGTGTGGATGTGTATGTCTCTCTGTGTGACAATACGTATATGTGCGCGTGTGTGTGTATGTGTGTGTGTGTACGCGCGCAGACGGACTCCCGAAGGGGGACAACGGCCTGACGACGATCATGCTCCGGAACATTCCGAACAAATACACCCAGGTGTGTGTGTGTGTGTGTGTGTGTGTGTGTGTGTGTGTGTGTAAAAGAAAGAGAAAATGAGAGAAAGAACACGGAAGAGAGTAAGGAAAAGGGCGAACCGTTTTTTTTCTTACATTGCATTACGACATGCAACCCTTTCTGTGACCGACTAACGAAGTCGATTAGCCGGGTTGTAACACTTTGGCTGCCCGTCTCTATTTGAAGATTCCCTGACTTCTCTTTTCGCAATGCGCGTTTCGATGACGTGCGGAAGGATCTTCAAAACGACAGCAAAGCAGGTGCTTGAGTTGTACTGCATATTTTTTATTTCGCAAGAATGCATTCAAATAACTAACTGCATGTATCTGCAGAAGATGCTTCTGGATGTAGTAAACGAGGAGTTCCGCGGTTTGTTCGACTTCTTTTACCTGCCCATCGACTTCAGGAACAAGTGCAATGTCGGGTACGCATTCATTAATTTCCTCCATCCTCACTACGCCCGCATGTTCAAGGACGCCTTCGGAGGACGCAAACTCAACGCGTTCAAAAGTAACAAGGTCAGTCACCTGCATGCCCCCCTATCCGTATGCCTTTCTGTATATATGTTCGTATGTACGTTTTGTTGCGTCATGTGTTTCGGTGTTTTTTTGTGTACACATGTATATGCGGGTGGATACGTGCTGGAGCCCACCGAGAACCAACAGGTCTGTAGTTTGTTGGTCTGTTTTCTGTCTGTTATTATCAGGGGTCTGTCGTTACACAGAGAGGCAAGACGAAACGGAAGTACATGAAAAGCGGGCAGTCAGACGAACGGGGAAGGAGACAGACAATCTTCCTTTCTGGAGCAGGCAGAGAGGGGGGAGCCGCGTGATGCTTTGGGTTTTTCTTTCGGTTCTCGTGTTCACCCATCTGCTGCTCTCTTTCTGCTGCATGCTTGTGTATATCTGTCTAAAATGTCTTTCCAGGTGTGCGAAGTCTCATGGGGCAGAGTGCAGGGTCTGAAGAACAATATCGAGCATTACAGAAACTCTGCTGTAAGTTTTGGAGTTTCTCTCTCTTTCCTTTCAGATCGTCTTCTGTCCTTTCTTTCGTGTCTCTCAGTGCGAGACAAGGTGCGAAAGCGAGAGGAAGAAAATATCGTCGCATGACCCAGATAGATTCCCTGAAGGCGGTGCTCTCCCCCCTCTTTCCCTTTGTCTGTCTCTCTCTGCATGCATGTGCCGCGGTGAGCGTTTGACGTCGCAGCATTGGTCGGGTGTGCGTAAGAGAGAAGGGCTGAAGAGGTGGAGGAAGGGGTGAAATGAATGATCTCTTCACACGGTTGCTGTATTGCAGGTGATGTCCGTGCCGATCCCCCAATACAAGCCGATGCTGTTCCGCAACGGGATCCAGATTGCATTCCCAGAGGCAGACGGACCCCTTCCCAGGTCAGTCAGCCAGTCAGTGAGAGAGAGGGTGCGTAAAGGTTTTTACTCTGTGTCGTCCGAAAGCGGCTTTTCTTCCTCTCCTGTGAAACAGCGTCTCATATTCAATGCTTTGCTTCCTTTCTTCCTTCCTTCCTTCCTTCCCTCCCTTCCTTCCTTCATGGTGCTCTGATTCGCTCTCTTCGTGGCCCCCTTTTAATGGCTCTCTCTCTCTCTCTCTCTCTCTCTCTCTGTGTGTGTGTGTGTGTGTGTGTGTGTGTTGCAGCGTGAAGCTAAGACCCCAGAAGTGTTGACGTGGAGGTGGCACATGATGTGAGGGTAGCCCTCACTGGCTGGGGGGATGGGGGGATGGATGGGTGATTAAAGCGTGCGTGCGGGCGGGCGGGCGGGAGCGTCATTTCTTTTCTGTCTTTCTTTTCCCCCTTTCTTCCTTCATTCCTTGCGAAGAATGAGTAGCTGTTCTTGTGTAACTTGCCCTGCGAGAACACAAAAGATGATCAACTGCAATTTACGTTTCGCAAAACCTCTTACTGTTGTGTGAACACAGCTGCTCTTTCCTTTCCTTTCTTTTCCTTCTCTTTGTTTTCGTTTCCTTTCATGCGTGGAAGGGAGGGAGGGAGGAACATTTCGAGAACAGAAAAAGGATGGAGAAAGAGAACGGAAAAGTGAAGGTGCAAGTCGTTGAGTGAACGACGACTTTGGCTTCGACTTGGCTGCTTTCAGCGAGAGGTTGAGGGACAGCAGCGTGACGTTGAGGGACGGACAGGTGGGTGGGTACACTGGCAGGGAGATGGATGGATGGATGGATGGATGGACCGAAAGAAGAACCTGTCTACCTATATACGAAGAAACAAGAGGAGTGCCGAAATGGAAAAGGACGGAGCAACTCAGGGAGGAACGAAGAGAGGATGAGAATGACATTGGTGGAACAGTTCTGTCTCTCTCTTCGTCTGTGTGTCTTTCCTTCCTTCCTTCCTTCCTTCCTTCCTGTCCTCTCTGATTTGAGAGAAAGAAGGGAGGTGGGGGGTTGGGGAGGAACGATTGAAGGGAGAGCTCTTGGTTTTCTTCTCTAGATGGGTGGCTTTAGTGCAAGAGGAGACTGATGGAAAAGAGACAGAAGGTCAAAGGGGGGGGAAAGGCACGAGTGGAATAGGTGCATGGACTCATGAAGGGAGTCGGATCGAAAGGTGCATGCGCAGTCAGTAGAGAGAAAAAGGGTGCAAGCAAAATGAAATGACGGCTACACTTGCTGGAATAGAAAGGAAGTATTGATGGGATTGAGAAGAAGAGAAAGGAAGCTCACAGACAGACTGGGATGAATGCAGTGAAGAAAGGAAGCTGACGACAGACATCAGACAAATATTTCTTTCTTCCTCCATTTTTCTCCGTGACTTGCACGGCTGGTGAGACTTTCTTTTGCTTCCTCCTTCTTTTCCTTCTTTCTCTTCGGCAAAGTTGCTTTCGCATTCTTGCCCTGTAGTGGATTCATTGCCGGTAGGTTTGTCTCTGTTGAAGAGCAATGAAGTTCTCCATTCCTTCATCCATTCCTTGGTTTACGTGAACACCGTTTCCTCATTTCTTTCTCCTGGGCACATCTTTTCGGGAGTGTGTGCCAGGGTGCCAGCCTATTTGAAACCGATCAAGCAAAGGAGAGGAATTGTCGGTGTCTTCCCGTCTCGTACTTCGATCCTTTTATTTGTTTCTTCTGTAAGTTGACTGGACTACCCTTTGTTGCTTCCTTTCTGCCGACGGTGTCCCTCCCTGTCGTCTTGTTCTGCCATTTAGGTCCGACCTACCCTCTCTCCACTGCCTGCCTGGCTTCCCTCGCGTCTTCCTGGATCTGAACTACTATCTCACTCAAGCCTTCTTGCTCCCCGTCTTTTCACTGCACGAGGAAACGTTGTGTGAGTTGTCTGAAGAGACACGCACACGCAGACACATACACACGCACACACACACACACACACACACACACATACACACGCACATACACACACACGCACATACACACACACACGCACACACACACACTCACACACACACACACACAACACACACACACACACGCACGCACGCACACACACACAGAGGCAACGCACTTGGTTCCATTCAACTTGCGATGAAAGAAGGGGTCTGCGCACGACTGATTTTTTCATTGTCTGGTCTTCCTTTGCTCCTTTCTCCGTCTCACTCTCTTGTCTGGCCTGTATTCTTTGTTTCACTCATGCTGCACTTTCCGGTAGATCCATCGACACTCATCTTTGTAGAGAAGGATTTTCTGTTCTTTAGAAAAGAATGTTCTGTTCTTCACACAAACAAAAGAGAAGAGAAGAAAATAGAAGAGAGAGCTTCCTCTCAGTCACCCCTTCACCTTGTGACTCTCCTTTTGTTGGTTCTGTCTCCACTGCTTCCTGTGTTTCGTTTCATCTTCTTCCTTAGCGACGTTCTGTTCATCATCTTTGTTTGCTTAGTTCGCTTAACTCAACTGCGTCTTCGTTTGGTCTTTCCTCCTTTCAGTCATTCATTCTACCTCTGTTGCTCTGAGTGTTTCAGTCCCCTCCAAAGAATAAAGATGGATGCTTGACAGAAGGAAGGGGGGAAAGGGAGGAAAGAAGGGACGAAACAAGACGTTGCTTTGTTCGAGTCCGACTCCAGTGGGTGCAAATCGAACCGGGAAGTCTGTATTTGATTTGTTTCTTTCACCGGTCGGTTCATCCACGCACAAAAAATCGTTTGCTTTCCTTTCTTTGTTCACTAGATCCCCTTTCCGTCTCGTCAGAGATTATCAGGGTGGTGCTCTGCTGCTCTGTGTTTCTTTCTTTCGTTCGTTCTTCGTTCTTTGAGCGTGTTTGCATTGAAGAAAACGGCAAATTGTGGGCAGGAATACCTACCGGTCGGGTCGAGGACGCAGTTCAGTCGGGGTTGGGGGGGAGAGAGTTACAGGTGGCCAATTTGGTCGAGCTTCCCATCTCCTCCCCATTCGTTTTTCATTCAATCAATGTGGACATGCATCGAGGTGAGACGCTTTTTTTGTATCTACGTCTTCATGTCATAAGCATATCATATATATGAATGTGTGTAGTGGTGGCTGCATATCGTGCCAACGAAGGTGGGACAAACAAACGGAAGAACGAGTGAAGGAGTCGCAAGAAAATCTTTTGAGCTCCACTCCACTCTACTGAGGAAGAGAGAAGAGACTTGGAGGGAGAAAAACGCAATCCTGTCGAAGAACCTTCCTCCGTCACTTTGCGCTTGACGGAAGTCTCCATGGTTCGATCCTTGCTTCCTTCCTTCCTTGGTTGCTGTCTGTCTTCGTTCCGTCAGCCTGCCCGACTAGAAGGAGAAAAAATAAGGGAGGTGGTGGGAGGAAAAAATGAGGGAGTATCGATGGGAGTGCAGGAAGGAAATGACGGGATGATGCGGCGACTCGTGGGGTGGAGAGGTGGCATGTAGAGTGGCTCTCTGGCCCTCACCGAATCCCTCTGGCTGTCTGACTGGCAGAGTGGACAGACGAGACGAACAAAAGAAGAGAGAAGGGAAGAGAAGAGAGTTAGGACGAGACAAACGAGAGGCCTGCCTGCAAGCTTCGCAGGCAAGTCGGGAAGCGGAAGAAAAGTTTGTGGGGGAGTGCTGCGTGGATTTCCCATGCAAGAGATGCTTCATGCATGTGTGCATGTGAGTGTGTGTGAGTGAAAATGAGAATGTGAATTTATGTGCATTGTCCTTGAGTGTAAATCTATCTGTGCATGTGAGTAAATGAAGTTGGAGCGCTCTTGTTTGAAGAGAGACTCCATTCGACTCTGTGTGTCTGTTCCGTTCTCACCTGTATACTTACGTCTCCTTTCCCCGCCACTTGCTTGAGAGTCCACCCGCCCATCAAACCGATTCCTCGAGTTCGGTGTCGTGCTTGTACTTGTTTCTCGTGTCTGCCTGCCTGCATGTGCCTTGACAAAAAAAGGAGGAGACGGAAAAGAAAGAACGATGGATGGCATGACCACTGCGAGCCGCACGCTCTCCCTCAGATCCTCATTCAGCCACCTCCCCCTCGCCCTCGACAGATTCTTTGGGCTGGCCGGTGGTGTGGCCTGCGTGAGGTAATTGATATATAAGAGAGGAGAGACGCGAGGGCGAGAGAGGGAGAGAGAGAGAGAGAGAGAGACGTCGAAGGAGGGGGGAGAAAATCCAGGAGGGCAGACGGTGGGAGGTTTCTTTCTTTCGCCTCGGTAGTTCCGGACTGCAGTGGAGTCCCCTCTCCTCCTTCCTCTCATTTCTTCTTCTCGTGGTTGTGCGCGTGTCAACGTTTGCATTCGGGTGCTCCCTCTGTATTGTGCTCGCAACAGAAAGGAAGCGCTGGCTCACTTGCTGGCTGCATGGAGGACGTGAGGCCCCGGTGCATTTGTTGAAGAACGTCAATTTTTTCTTCATCATCACACAGTGAGGTCAGTTGAGCAGAGACGCGAGGAAGAACGGCTGAGTGAGAGAAGGGTGGGGGGGGGGGAAAGAAAGAAAACAACGAAGAAAAGAGCGAGAAGAAGAACTCCCTCGAGTGAAGCATGGACAGAGAGAGATATAATGATTGATCGAGACCGGAAAGTCAACGTGCGTGCATGCGTCAGAGCATCTCGAAGGGAAGAGTGAGTGTTCTAGAGACAAAAAGAAAAAGGAAGACAGCGAGAAAAGAAGGGTATTCGACTCCCCCGTTGCTGTATGCTGTTGCCCCTCTCTCTGAGCAATCCCTTTTCTTGCGAATAAGAGAGAGAGGGAGAGAGAAAGAGAGAGAGTTTACTTGGTCATCTGAAAGAATGGCAGACAGGTCAGTGGGGAAGATGCTTGCAGGTGCATGTGTCCGCTGGGGGTGGTGTTACTAGGCTGTGAATGGAGAGGGAAAGAAAACGGAAAGAGCTCTTTCACCAAGCTGTCACCGATAGTTGCTTCGTCTGTGTGCGTGCATTTCGCGTATTGTAAAGTTGAGGAGAAAAACAAAGGAAGAACAGCGGAAAAGAATTGCAAAATCGGCTGAAGGGAAAATGGAACGGGCCAATGCGCCATCGATCCAACCAACTTGTATGGTTTTTTTCTTTTCTTTTCTTTCCCTTCTCTTTTCACAACTGTTTGCTGCTTCGATTGTCTGGCAGGAATCCATGTATCTGCCCCGCCTTTCAATCTGTTGACCACATTCGATACCACGTACCATTTTATGCGTTGAGTACCATAGTGCGCTCAACATTCGATCATTACAGACTATTACAAACTGTAAGTGTTGAATTGAATTGAGGCGGTTAAAGCCGGTGAGCCAGCACATAGGCTCTGGCCAACCACGAGTATCTTTATGTGATACTAACAATCATAAGTCATATTAATTAAATTTGATTTAAGCAAAGCGATGTCACGAAAAATTAGCTGAGCGAAAAAATGCTATTATGAATATGTTTTGAAGTTTGACGAATTATGAAACCATAATTTATTAAGAACTTTGTTACTCTAGAGAACTTACAGACGTTCTGTCACGTTCGGACGACACATCAAGTTTATGATGACATGTTTGTTATGCTGCTGCGCGCGAATGCGCATGCATATAATCTGTCTGCATATTTTTTTTACGAGATTTGTATTAATATCTGAACGGGTGCTATAATTCTTTCGATAATAAAAAGTTATTTAAAACTTAAGAAATGTCCGGTTTTTTAATGTCGAATTAAATGAGAGTTCGGAAAGTGCAAAATATCTAGAAAATGTGAGGTGTTCCATGGATGGTGCCGCGCACGTTGTATAGCCCGTCTGGTACGTCATAATGGTTGCTGTTGCTGCTGCGGAAACGCATAACCGGGTAAGTAACTTCCGATGACGCATAGTTTATAGTTTGTTCGGGGTACGCCTGTGCGCCGGGTACACCAAACATGGCCAGCCCCCGCACTAGTATGCGCTAGTGTGCATGGTTATAGTGTTGGTCTGTTTTGTGGCGCGCGCACTCACGCATGTAGTAGCCATGTACTCACTTGACTCCGCGCGCAATGCGCGCGAACAGACTTAAAAAAAAAAGAATAATTGCATGCATATGCATGCAAAACGTACGCGTCCGTATACATGAATGCATGCGTGCATGCATATACGTATATATACGCAACACAATGCAACATGCAACGAAAGTTACGAAACGTCTATGTGAACGACTTTCATGAATGGACAAGCAGTTTCACGGCATGATTACCAAAGCTGATACGCTAAATTCGTGCTGGAGTCGCGGGCGGACGCCGTGCTTCCGCATCTGCCCTTATTGACATTGAAATTTTGACATCAGAAAGACAATGTTCTCAATAAATGACGCCGTTGCACTCCAGCAGAAGTGCACATACCTCCAGGAGATGTGTGAAAGTCAAGAGAAGCTGATCGACCTACGAGGGCGACATATCGCCCAACTAAAGAGGCAGAACAGGGCGGGGACGACCCGTACAGCGGCAGCGTCTTCTTCCCGTTGCGCCTCTTCCCGGTCTCCCTCTCCAAGCCATTCCTACCTGTCTCGTGTGGGTCGAAGGAGACAGCCATCCCCGTCTACTTCTCCTCCAAGAGGCGCATCAGCAGACTGCCAGTGCTCTTTCAGAAGTCGGACAGACTGCCGAACGGATTGCATAGAGAAAGAGAAGGACTGCAGCGGGGAAGTTGAAGTTCTCCGAGCGTGTGTAGAGAGACTACAGGCCCAAGTGCAAAAACAGTCAGTCGAGCTACAAGTTCGCAGAGAGACCCATGAGTCCCAAACCGTCCTCATAGAGCGTCTACGCTCCCAGGCCCAGCTCCTTGAGGCTCAGCACGCGAAGGAGATGACTAAAGTCTCCCGCCGGTCTCCATTGACCCCCCCATCTTCCTGTCCTCCTTACAGTCGAATCCATTCACAGGGTCAAACACCTACTGGGATTTCTGGAAGTGAGGACACTGCAGAGCTGCGAGCACAGTTGGAGACCAGAACGCTGGCACTTCAGGTATGTGTGTATGCATGTGTGTGCTCATGCGACTGCTTTTGAGATCAGAAAACAGCAAAAAAAGTTGACAGCTGTGTCTCCCCCTTTGTCTGTGCACGTCCTATTGAAACGATTTTCATGTTAGAAAAGCTGCCCGCTATCCATTCTCTTCTCTGTCCGCCGACAAGAGGTCCTGCTTTTTCATGGCTTTTCATTCGGCTCTTCACGCTGTCTGCAATGATGTATGCGTCTTCCTTTCCCTGCAGGTCCAGTCAGACCAGATCGTGGCACTGCAAGCACTGGTGTCGGAACTCCAGCAGCAGGGGAATCGGAAGCCAAAGGTGTGGATAGACACGCGACCCTCAGGATCATGCATCATAATAACAAACAGACACACAGTGCCGAACGACCACTGGTATCTCCCCCGCGCTTCGTCATTCGAGGCAAATTTCCTTCACTGTGTCGTTCCGATCTTTCGTTTCGTTTAGTCCCGGTTCTTTTTTTGCCTGACGTGCATTTACGAGTTTGATTCGACCCTGTTCTCTTTCTGCAGGAGAACTCAACACCATCGCTTTCCTCCAGTGGCCAGGGGGTCAACAGAGGTGGCAGTAGTCAGGGTCGAAACTTTGAGAATCGACAGAAGGGGAGTCTCGGAGTGGGGAACGTAGCAGACCCATCTTCCTCGTCTGAGGATCTTCTGGGAGTGGTGAAAGCTCTCAAGAGATTGGATGGGAGGTTGCAGCTCTTCAAGTCATCTCATGGAGAAGACTCTGGGGAGGGTCGTCCGTTGCGCTTTGTTGACTTCAGAAAGTGCCGTGCTGACGTTCAGGAAGCATTACGGGGTCTCGGAAGGCTCCTCCTTGAGAAAAGAAGTGCAGAAAAGGAAGAAGTAGAAGTTTCTTCTTCTTCTCGCAGAGTGGATGCGGAAGCATGGGAATCCGAAAAGAAGGAAATGAAAAAAGCCATTGCACAGAGAGACGCAAAGATCCGAGCGATGGAAAAAACTCATGTGGCAAATCGGACCAAGTGGGTTGATACTGGTCTTCTTGATTTTTTTTTTCCGGATTTCTTTGACTTCATCGACAGGCTCTCCCGTCTGCCTCAATCTTTTTTTATCTTC
>JAHBMJ010005295.1:0-5000 GCA_018398765.1 Chromera velia | reverse complement strand
AAGCAGAGAGAAAGGGAAAGGGAGAGGGAACTGGAAAGAGAGAGAGAAAGGGAAAAAGAAAAGGAGAAAGAAAAGGAAAGGGAGAAAGAAAGGGAAAGGGAAAGAGAGAGAGAAAGGGAAAGAGAAAAAGAGAAGGAGAAAGAAAGGGAGAAAGCAAAGGAAAAGGCGAGAGAGAAAGAAAAGCAGCAAGCAGCAAGTCAATCGTCGGGTGGCTTCATGTCTCTTTTAGGATTTTCGGACTCGGCAGAGCCCCAGGCATCCTCAAGAAAGTCGCGCCCAAATGACGCAAGCAAACCTGAAAAACAAAAGGAAAAGGAAAAGGAGAAACAGGGTGATGATGCCTCCAAGACCGGGGACGCCTCACAAGGACCGAACCTTCCCGCAGAAGCCATGGGGACAAAGAGAGCAGAGTTAGGAGAGTCGCCCTCAGGGGGGGCAACGGGAGGCAGTTCAAAGTCCCCCAATACCCTCTCAGTGCCGTCTCTCAAGTCAATAGTCCAAAAGGCAACTGGTCAAGTGGGAGCTGCAAAGAAAATGCGGTTCTCGGAGGCCGCGCTTACAGTCACACAAGCGTCGACAAGCAAAAGAGACGCACTCAGAAATCGACGAAGAGCCGCCCAAGGCTCCTCTCCACGACCGTCGGAGGGCCCTTCAGCTGATGGCTCAGTCGAGGGCCCCGGAAAAAAAGAAGACGATAGCCCCGGAAAGAAAACAGACGAGGAGGCGAAGCAGCCAACACCGGCGGGACCGCAAGAAGAGTCTGCCGACGCACGGCCCCGAAGAGCGAGCCGTTCCGAGATAAAGACCTCAGATGACGTCAGACCGCTCCGGGAGTCCATTTTCTCGGCAGCAGCCAAAGCGGCAAAGTCGCCATCGGAGCCCGCGCAGGCAAAAGCCTCCGGGATCAGTGAGGCGTCAAAGTCGAATGAGCCTCCTCAGTCTGCTGCTGCGGGCAGTGCGCCCGAGGACAAGACAGAAAAGGAGAAAAAGCAATCTGGGGAATTGAGCAGAAAAATGTCCGTTGTTTCCAAAATAAGTGCGATCAGCAAGATGAGCAGGATGACTGCGGCTGTCAGCGCATTCCAACAACAGCCAGGAGGGGGTATCGCCATGAGCACCCGGGATGCTTTGCGTAATCGTAGAGCCATGCAACGTGAGGCTTCGTCGATCGGGCGGTCAGTAGCACAGTCTGCTCTAGCAAGTCCCATACACAGTCCGCCTGAGAGTCCAAAAAAAGAGCGCCCCCCTATTGAACCCTTAGCTCCTATTGAGGACGGGGACTCCAAACCTAGTCAAGACGCACCCTCTGCGTCTGCAGATCAGGATGCAGCAAGGCGGGCTTCAGCTGTGTCACGAGCCAGCGCTGCAAGCAAAATGAATACCTCGGTCTTTCAGGCGGGCACAAGTGCAAAGCGAGCTGCTCTGAAGGCGCGCCGCTCGGTTGCTTCGAGCGCAGCGGTTTCAGTTGCGAATTCTGCAATCGCTTCGCCTCGAAGCAGCGACGGAGGAAAAGGTGGGCCAGCCCCTGCTGGCGGGGGAATGGTTGGACGTCGCCCGTCTGTGCTAGTTGGAGGCAACCCAATTTACGTCTTTCCAGACTATGACTCAAAGAACAAACAGGTCCCCGAAAAAGACAAGGGAGACGAAGAGTCTGCCGCTCCGGCAGAAGAGGACAAACCTGTGAGCGCAAAACCTGCTGCCATGGGCGCGTTAGCAAAAATGAGAGAAAGAGCTGCAGGCAGATTTCGGTAACTTATGAGTTATCTTTACTACTAAGTTTCTTCAGTCACTGACATGAAAAGGTTATCAGTTGTTGAGTGCATGGTGATGTTTTACGCTTTGACTTAATAATAATATTTTTTGTCTTTCATTTATGGTTATGTTCTTTGAGAAACCTTTTTAAGACTATAAGTCTGCCCTAGAGTTTACCTCAAAATCTTTATGCATTTGTTTTAAACTTTCCTTTAAATTTTTAATGTGAATGTGAATCATATTATATGATTTCAAATCTTTATTTTTATTATCCTACAAGTTGCCACGAATATGAAGGAATTTGGGGTAGGAATATGAAGGAATATACAGGGATATGGAGTAGGAATATGAAGGAATTTTGGGTAGGATTATGAAGGAATATGCAGGGATATGGGGTAAGAATATGAAGGAATATGTAGGATTATGCAGGAATATGAATCATGAACTAGACATCACATATGTATTAAACAAAAAAAGTGCAAAAAAGATATAGGCCTCAGGGGCATCCAAAAATTCTCAATCATTTTCAAAAAATGTTACATGCATTCGGTTTAGTCTAGAAGTTTAGTTTCAAAGCTTAGGCAAAAATTGATTGATTGAGTGATTGAGAGCTAGCTATTTAAAAATTCATGTCGCTGTGCACAAATGTCCTCAACCGGATCAATAGCGTATGTAGAGCTAGCTATATTAATATAGGGATCGAGGGATCTGCATCCATGATTCTGCATGCACCATCCATGCATACATGTATGCATGAAGGAAGAATCCCATTCAATCGATTCAATCCATCATCATTAATTGCATGTTGAGTGTTTGCAAGATGCAGCATGGGCACAAAAGACATACCATGCATTTGAATCCGCAGGTAACAAGCACGAGCAAGTCACGGAGATTCCTTCGAGAAATGCAGTTCCTTCGTGCAATTATACAACGCGTGTCTCCCGTCTCGTTCACAAATATATGCATTTGTATACATGCATATGCACCATGCGGGACTCTGATTGACCTGACTTGACAAATTTTTTAAATTCGTCGACAACTGTCACCAGGGTGCTCCCTTTCTTAGAGTCTCAGAATGTGTACCGGACCACTGAACGATGCAGAGGGGTGGGCAAGTGGGGAAGCCGGGAGGGAGCAACGTCGTCTAAACTCGGAGTCCTCTTCCACAGGTCTGAGTTACTCAATGCGTACGTGTATGTACACATTTACTACTGACTCTGCTTGCCCCCTTGCTGTGATTAAGTCCAGAAAGAAAGCCACATGACAAAGCGCTTGTATCTCTCCAATGCCGTTATTTTTTTTTCATACAGAATTCTGTATGAAAGAAAATGTATGAAAGAAAATGCATGTCTCTCCAATGCCGTTAATTGGCGGAGCGTGGGAGGTGCCTCTCTTCGCGTCCCTCAGCGTTTCTCCTCAAATGTCAAGCTGGTGTTATTGATTCAGTCAACAGAGAGGTGAGGGACGTGATGATAGAGAGACAGATAAGAGCATCAAGACTTCCAATTAATATAGATGGAAGGAAGTTAGAAGGAAACCAAAGCGAAACGCGAAGGGGAAAATGAAATGTGATCTTTGCTTGTCTCTGGCCGCACTACGTACCTCTTTTCCGAGAATGTCCCCCTCCCTCCCTGCAGGCTGGCCTTCTCCAATTTCGGCGGCAGCGCTTGGCGAGTCACACTCACTTGTGGTTGCTGCGGGGAGGGTGATGAGTTTCGGACGTGGAATCGGTCTAGGGTTTGAATGGTCTTTGTGGTCTCGGCAGATCCCGACAGAGATCCCTGGGTTGACGGAAGTTCGGGACGTCTGTGCAGGGGGCCATTTCTCCCTTGCTCTGTTGAACAACGGAACTTTGCTGACGTGGGGAAAAAACTATGGAGACCATATTCTCAACTCATATTTTCAACTCCCTACAGAAGTCGACACTCCCGAGGAAGGACAGTGGAATGGGAGAGTCACCGGGATTGCTTGCGGAAGGATGTACAGGTGCAGTTCCAGACTGTTTACGTGTGCAAAGAAATGCAGAAAGCTAGAACAATGCGTGCATCTTTACACACAGACGGTGCTCTGTTCTCGGACCGCAGGGTAAATCTATGGAAGTATTCTACGCCCCGTTCTCTCTCTTCCCTTCCTTCTAGTACATTGCCTCACTCTTTCCCTAGCTTTCTCTGAGTACCTGTCTGAGCTTTTCAATTCGTGTTTCTCTCCCCCTACATGAACCGCTACCGCACGATGCACCGTGATCAGGAGTGTCCCCTCTACACCCTTATGTCTCTTCATCTGCTTCGCTTGTCCTTGATCCTCTTTCCTCCCTTCCCTTCTTTCTATCTGTCTGTCTGTCTACAGCGCTGTGTGGACAGAATCGGGGGCTCTGTATACCTGGGGCTATAACGAAAATCAGCAACTGTGCAGATTCGGTCCCCGTGCCTCACAAGGCCAAGCCGAAGGAGTCAAGAGACCCACTCTGGTAGAGGACCTCAGACATGTTAAGGTGGTGGGGGCCGTCGGGTACAGAGACCAGCTGCTGGTTCTTCCAGAGGACCCCGGGATGTTTTTCCTCTGCGGCAGACATGCAGGTCTGTCAGCGGAATCATGTGCAAGTAGACAGAATATGTAGGTGTATTCATTCACTTTTTCTCACTCAGAGGGCACATATGTGTTCGTCCTCCCAGGGGATACGGAGCCTCGTGCATGCACAGTGTCACTCACCGACCGCTGAATTGCTTTTCTTGGTGAGAGATCGATCGGAGGTCCTTCCTCTGCATGAATTGTGTCGATTAGCGAATCATTCACTGATCAGTATGCACCCCAAGAGGAAGTTTGTCTTTGTTTGGATAAAAAGAATTTTTGATGCGTTTCGGCGTTGTAACTCTCACCTCTCTCGTCAGTCGCATCTTTACCTACTGTACTCCTCTCACTTCTTCACATTTTTTTCAGAAGAATGCAAGAATACACAGTGTCTGTCTTTGTTTTTGAAGAGCGATTATCATCAGCGTCATCAGTACAGCGAGCCCGTTTGCGTCGTTCACCAATCTCCCTGGTGATTCCTGTACAAAGCTCCTAATACCTCCCTATTCTGCTTCTATGGGTTTGGAGCAGTATTTGCTTTCATTTGTGTATATGTATGTGTGTATGTATGTATACGTCTCTCTCTCTCTCTCTCTCTCTCTCTCTGTGTGTGTGTGTGTGTGTGTGTGTGTGTGTCTATCTGTTTATCTCTGTCTCTCTCTCTCTCTCTCTCTCTCTCT
>JAHBMJ010005292.1:58157-68553 GCA_018398765.1 Chromera velia | reverse complement strand
AAAGAAAGAAAGAAAGAAAGAAAGAGAGAGAGAGAGAGAGAGAGAGAGAAAGAAAGAAAAGAAAGAAAGAAAGAAAAGAAAGAAAGCAAGAAAAGAAAGAAAGAAGGCAATGGAGATGAAAGGAGTCTGGAAACTGCAACAAAAACAATAAATGTGCGTCACAATGCTGTACATATTTACGTTCATGCACGTTCAAGTCGGGTGCGCCTGAACGGGTATGTGACTGAGAGAAGTTAGGCCTTTTATCATCGGTGCTTCGAGCAAGTCTGTCACACAGAACAAAGAAGACGAAAAAGTGAGAAAGAAAACATGCAATAACACAAAGAACAAAACGAAAGGAAAGAGAATGAGGGCAAAATATGCGCTGCGGAGCAAAAGCAAAAGTAAGACTGTGCCAACCTGTGTAGACTCCTTCTCTTCCTCTTCTTTCTTTGAGTTCCCTTCCTGCTCCTCCATCTCCCCTGCCACCCCATGTTGCCCTCTCCCGGTCTTCAAGCTAACCGAGAACAAATTAGGATCTGGATTTTTGGGAGAAGAAGAAGTACAGGGCAAGGAAGCAGAGGCAGGCGATCCCTCTTGCTCTTCCTTTGTCTCTCCCACCCTGGGGGTCTGTCCAGACTGAGCAGCCTTCTGCTCCCCTCCTTGTATCACAGCGTCTGCGCTTGTCTGTGTGCTCATTGAGTGCACTCTGCGGAATTCGGCTATTGCCTGTGAGCCGCAAGCAGAAGCAGAAGCGGAAGCCGAGGCAGAGGACGAGGACGCAGACCGACAAGGAATGACGTGAGAGATGGAAGTGCAAGAGGAGGAGGAAGAACAGCCATCTAACGGTGTGTTGTCCCCCGCAGGAGGGGGCAGACGACAGGCCTCAAGTCCTCTGTGGTCCCCTCCCCTGAAGGAAAGGGAACAAAGTTGGGGCTGCTGGGAAAGGCAGAGAGAAAGAGACTCGGCTTCATACTCCAACCCCCCCCCGTTCCAGGAGAGAGAAGATTGGGGATCCATGTCAAGGAGGGGCCACTCATGATGAAACCTATCCCTCGACCCTCCCTCAACTTTCAGCACAGTGTCAACCTCCCCCACTGCCCCTTCTTCTGGCTGCAAAATCCCTTGTTTGGGGTTGAAGGGGGAAGAGGGCAGAACGGCCTTGGGCAGTCCTTCCTCTCTGACTTTTTGCACGAGGGTCTGCAACTTCACAGGAAGGGTCCTGTGACGAGGCCTCACTCGCCTTCCTGCGGTAAAAGAGTGTGGAGGTCTGCCTCTTTCTGTCTCTGAAGGTCGGGGGCAAGGCGACCTGGGAGAGCGGCAGGAGACGCCCGCACTCCCCTTTCCTCTACTTTGCTCTGCCTGGGGAAAACTGGCAGGTCTGCTATTTGGCGTGCCAGAAGCACATTTTCTTGATGCCGAGGATGCTGGTCTTTGTTGACACCTTCCATCAAGCTCATCTGTACCCTTCCACAATCCTTCACGAAAAAATGAGGTGGTACAGTGGGCGGAAGCCATTTCTTCCTGCTCCCGCCCATACAGCCTTGACACAGTCAGTTCACGAGAAAAACGGATGTCATCCTCCTTGAACGGTTCTGATGCTGTCTGCACGTTCCGCGTGTCCAGACACTCGAGCAAGACCGCAGACTCTGCTGACATCATCTTGCGAGCTTTGAAAGTCACCTACGCACTAGACGTATATACATACGCGCATCTTATTCTGCGAGAAAGACGCTGCCCTGCTTCTCGACTCGATACAGCAGTGTATCAACACGTGGTTGACTTACGATGATGAAAGATGTGGTGCTTCTTGTGGGCAATTGCCGAGAAACAGGCTTGTCTCTGTCTGAGCGAAAAGGACGGAAAAGGGGCCGGCCTATATAGTTCCGGATGATGTTCCGGATGATGTCAGAGGCCGGGGCCGCGGGTCCGGGGCCGCCGGGGGGTCCGGGGTCCCGGCGAGCAGCCGCAAACTCTGCATGGCATGCCATGGCATGCCTGAGCACTCAGCAACCCACCGATAACCCACCGTGCCGTTCTGGCATCGTTATTAATAATTCTGACACCATTCTGACACCACAGCCGCGTCACTGAATTGGTGGATTCAATCAGCCCTCTTGACATCTCCTGCACAGCCTTCAGACCTTGAACATCCTCAGACAACGGCAAGACTGTGGTGGTTTTGTGGCTCTGCATGCGTACATATTAATACATACATCTTCCAGTGTGCAAGCATACACACCAGATTGTATCGATAGAAGGAAGCGGTCTATCGTGAGAGAACGACAGGAGGAGAGATCAGCCGGTCTTCCCCCTTTGGCAGTGATCTGTCAGGCTCTCTGTCTTGTTTTGACCTGCACAAAGTGTCACCAGCTTGCAGAGTCCCCGGTCAAACTCGACTTAATTTTGGCCAACATCAATTTCTTCTACTCGTTCGTCTTACCAAGCGATGTTGGTGAAAAAGGACCGCGCCGAAAATTTCTTCAAGACCACTGTCAGTCCTTCTCTGAATATGTTTCGCTCCGCACCCCTTCACAAAAGCTTTGTGGTTTTCTTGGCACGCTTTCTTTGAGTAATCATCCAACTGTTTTCTTTATGTAAAGTCTGAATGTTTCATTTAGTCCGCGTACCTGTGTTTGTGCAGCTCTGCAAGCTCTTCCTGCGGGGGAACTGTCCCGATGGGGATCGGTGCACCCATGCACATGGAGGTAGGCTTGCAAGCACAGTCATATGTACCAGAAGTGCTGTTGGTGTTCTCTGAGCAGTTTTGCCCTTCACCCTGCTCTGTCCCATCCTTTGGAGCTCAATTGGATTGCCTGCGTGTACCCCAAACCCTCCCTCCCTCCCGGAAATTACTTCACTTCACCTCCCAGCTCTTTCTGGGTGAGCATTTGCTTCATGAGTGTCGAATCAGGAAGTTTGCGCTTCGTGAGGTGCTGTCGGCGCTTGAGTCTGCGAAGTTTTGAGCTGGTCTCGCGTCTCTCTGATGCGCTTCGCTCGGCTTGTCTCTGGGCTCTTCTTCAGTCGGCTCATGCGATTTTGTTTGCCTCATGAGCTTCTGGCTTGTATTATATCCCATGTTATTTGCTGCACATCTCCATTTCTGCGTCCGTGTCTGGTGCAGTTGACGAGCAGCGGACCTGTCCTGACTTGTTCAAGACAAAGGTCGGTTTGCTGGTTTGGCCCTTTTCATTGGTAAACAGACCTTGGTCTCTTTTTAAGTCAATTGATACCTGGGGTTTCGTTGAGTGCTCCTGTGCCGACAGAGAAATGGATTGCAGAAGCGTTGTCCGTGTCCTCTTCTTGTCAGTTGACTGAGAGAGCTCTCATCCTCTGGAATCTCACCTTTCCGTTGGTGTCCCCCTCTGGCACAGTCACCCTCATGACCTCATGTTACCCTTATGGAATGCGAATGCTTTCGTGCAGCTGTGCAAAGGGTGGCTTCGAGGCACCTGCAGGGAGCAAAACTGTTCCTACGCGCACGGAAAGTAAGTGGGAAAGCTCTCTCTTTCACACATGGGTAGGGTGAGGGGGTTGTGTTAAAGGAGGGTGTCTCTTTGTCTGTCCACCTCCGCTTTGACTATCTGTCGCAGCCCCTGCGTCCTTCTGTTAATTGCCTGCCTTGTTCCTTGCTCGTCGCTGAATTACAGCCTGCCTGATCTCTGTTTCTGATGATTCTTTTCCCTCCCTGCATGAATGAATGAATGAATGAATGAATCCTTCGACGAACGGACGGCTCTTTGAAACAAACAAACGTTCATCTCCTGCCTGCCTGCCTGCCTGCAGTCAGGAGTTGCGAGTGACGTCGGAATTCTACAAGACACGAATCTGCAAGCACTGGCTTGTCGGTCGCTGTCTTGCCGGCGACACTTGTCGACACGCGCACGGAGTGACAGACCTGCGCCCTCTGACCAATACGGCCATAGGAAGGCTGAAGGACAGACACTCCTACAGAGTGGCAATGAATCTGTACGTGCCGGCCTCTGAAGTTCCTCCAGGGGGGGACCAGGGTCCGAAACCCGGCCCGAACCAGCAGCAGAACACTCGCACTGCGCGCAACAAGGGTGGGAAGAACGGGGGAGGCGCAACGAACGCTACCGAATATTCCGTTCCCGATCCTTATTCATTCGCCCAGATCATCCAGAAGGACCCGTCTCTGGCTGCACAGGTCCAACAGGGTCAGCAAATGCAGCAACAAGATGCGTTCTTTGACACTGGACTGATGGCAAGCGAAGGGGGTGGTGGCAGGGGAAGAGGGAGAGGAAGAGGAAGGGGGAGGTCTGGTGGGATGCGGGGAGGCAGAGGAGGAGCAGGAGGAGGTCCGCCAGGCGCCCCCCCCCCTCCCGATCAAATGAGCCCTCCCAGAAAATTCCAGCAGGCCGACGGGGGATATGCCCCTCAATACCCCTCTTTCCCCGCTACTGACGCTCCCCCTCCGCCGCCCGGAGCCCCCCCTGAGAGGCAGCCAGGCGGCCCCGCCCGTCAGCGTCCCTACTCCCCCTACGACGGTTCGGGGCGGTCGGGGGGGGCGGCCGCCGGGCCCTTCAGTGCGGCCACGGCGCTTCTCACGGGAAGTGGGGGGGTCTCGGGTGGAGGGGGTCTGGTGTTGCCCCAGTACGGCACTACTGGGGCACTTGACGCGGTCGCTTCTCCCGCTGCTGCGGCTGCGGCTGCGGCTTCGCTTGCACAGGCTGCTGCAGCAGTCGCCTCCCAACAACAACAGCAGAGACAGTTCCAGAGATTTCCGGGGCCCCCGAACCAGCTTCAAGACAATCAGACAAGCCACACGCTGGCGGACTTCTTTGGAGCTGGATGGCCGAATACGAACACGAACCTCGGGGGGATGACGTTGGAGGGGGGAGCGAAGCTTCAGCAGCAGACGCTGCAACCGACAGTTTCGTTCACGCAGCAGGAACAACAACAGGTGCAGCCGACGATTTCATTTACCCAGCAGGACCAACAGGAGCAGACCGTGGGCGCTGATTGATTGATTGATTGACTGAGTGATTGCTAGGCATGCAGACAGGGAGGGAGGGAGGAAGGGAAGGACAGTCTTGCCAAGTTGCCTTGTGTTGTGTTGGGGTGGAGGCATACAGGGAGGCTTCTTGGTCCCTTTCTTCTTTCCGTTGCGCGGTCCATGATTGAATGGATGGATGGATGTTGGGTCCTGTCTGTTTGTCTGACTGCCATCGGATGGATGGATGGATGGATGGATGTATGGCTGTCGCGAGGTGAGTGGATTGGGGCGTCTTCTCTCTCTCTCTGCAAGGGGCAGATGAGTGAGGAGAGAGGCAGACGAGTAGGTTGGCGGGTAGGTGGGTGGGTGTATGAATATCTTGATGTATGGATGCACAGATTGGTGAAAAGAAACTGGTAGAAAGATCCTGAGGTTCCTGTGCTGGGCTGGGGACTGTGGAACATCAAAAGATGAAGGGAGGGAGGAAGCAAGGAAGGAGGACCCAAGACAGAAAGGGGTGCATGCATTCATGCCATAAATTGAATGGAATGGAATGGATAGACAGAAGAGGACCTTCCGGTGTGTTGGTCTGGGAAACCCTCTCTCCTCTCGATGAGGGGGTCAAGTTGAGTGTTTGTTTCTTCGCGTGCTTGCTTGCTTGTTTGTTTGTCTGTTTGTCTGTTTGTTTGCGTCTATGGTTTGATTTGACTGATTCAGTCGTCTGATTTTCCCTTTTGTCTCCTCTAAAATTGATTTCTTTTCTTGGCAAGGCAAGATGGGGGGTGCAAAGTGAGGGAGCTATCGTTCTTTGTGGAGGGTTGTTTTTGAAAAAAGAAAGATGCACCTAACCACAAAGGTTGTCCGGTACTGCTGCAGCTGTTCTTCCCTCCCGTCCCACGTCTCCCCTCTTCCTTCCTTCCTTCCTTTTATTCATTTCTCTCTCTATTTTTCTCCCTCCGATTGCACGGATGGACGGACAATTGAAGGCAGACACACCCCTACGCGCGGTTGCAGGTGTCTGCAGACAGACAGACAGGCACGACTTGGAGTTCCTTTATTATTTGGCCGAAACACCCCCTCGCTGTGAGGGCAGCGTGAACGAATCCGGCACCGGAAAGAAGAGAAAAGAAAATAATACCCAGGCTGAGCTAGGCAAGGCAGGTGACCGGAGGCAGAAGTAGAGAGGGCCTCATGCAACCGTTCTGTCTGAAAGAAACAGTATGGATGGAGTTAGATGACTAGCGTTGGCTCCTGCACGACTTTTCTTTTCCCGGCCTGTAGAATGGGGAGAAGGGGGGACGGCAGGCAGATCTAGCTTTTGATCGATCTGAGGTTGACCTCGTCGAAGACAGGGAGGAAAGCAGAAAGGAAGAGCTGCGTTCATTCCCTTCTTTCCGGCTACTGTAAGCTGTCTCTCTCTTTCGTCACTTCTCCCACAACCCAGCCGAGAGAGATCGGGTCCGAAAGCACATTCGGATAGAGGCCTCACAAAAGCAGAAATTCACTCATCGGAATGTGATCAAGTGAACTCTGCAGACACCTAAGCCAGGCGTCCCCGCCCACTCTCTCTTGATGCTTCCGTCCTTCTGTAAGAGGAAGAAGGGAATAAAAGGGAGGAAGGAAAGAAGGACTGAGACCGAAATGACGACCTCTCCATCAGACCGACAGAAGCTTGCAAGGAAGGAAGGAAGCAAGTTCTCGGGTGGTTTCGAGAACTTTCTGTGCGCCAAGATGACTGTCTCTCTCTGCACGTATGTCAGGGTGGTTCAAGGTTGGGCTTCGACATAAGGAAGGAGGAAAAGAAAGAAAAAAAGTGGAGAAGAGGGAGGCTACAGGAGTGCCCACTCCTTTTTCTTACTCGTTTGAGTCAGATTTGTTGATTGAGCACTTACCTGGCCAGCCAGATTTGATAGAACAGGACAGATGCAGACAGAGAGAGAGAGACCGACAGGCAGGCAGGCTGGCAGAGAGATCTTGTCCAGAGGCAGAAAAGCGATCAGAAGTGACAATCGCAGACTTCCTTCCTTCTGTGTCTTTCGTCCCCCCGTCTTGCCTCCGTTCTCTCCGTCTCCCATGATTTCATGAAGAAGGCACTCAAACGTCATTTTGACGGATCTAGACAGGAAAGCCGCTGATAGACTGGGTCGACGAAGAGAGACAAGAGAGGTACGAAAAGCAGAAAGAGACGAGGAAGGAGAGAAAGAGAATGACAGAGGAAGACGAGCAAGGCCGCAAAGTCTTCCGAAAAGAAAAGACTGTGGAGGGAACAAGAAAAGAAAAACAAAGAGATGAGGCCTCTAGATTGGACCCGGAAAAGTCAGTGAGTCATTGACATGTGAGGGTCCATTCATTCATGCAAACTCCCTGCCGTCGTCTTTTTTTGTTCTGTTTGTTGATGTTTTTCTGCTCCCCTTTTCTCTCCTCAGGCAATCGATTACGATGACCATCTTCCTTTATAGTGCAGCAGAGAAAGAGTTTTGTGGCGTGGCGCGAAGATCAATTCGGGTCCCGATGTACATGCATTCAGAGAGAGACTAAGAAAGAAAGAAAGAAAGAAAGAAAAGGCAGTGTGCCCTGCCCATGCACCCGTTTCTGCATGTTGCATGTCTCTTACCTGCTTTCATGTATTGATGCATGTGACTCTCTCTCCCTCTCTTCTTTATATTGCTTCGATGTCTTTTTTGATTCTCCATACGACAGGTCTGTGGGTGTGAAGGGAAAAGCAAGCTCAGTTTCGTCAGAGAGGATAGAGAAGATGCGTGGAAAGGAAAGAGCCGAGTCATGTCGCTCAATCTTTTTCATTCCCTTCTTTCCCTCTCCCCTTTTGCTTTCCCTGAGATAAGTCAATCAGACGCATTGCCAGGCAGGCAGGTAGGCGGATCCACAAACAGGAAGAAAGAACACAGGAAAATACAGCGTTGCTGATGGTCGAAAGGGCGTGAATCATACCCTCTCCACCCAAGCACGCAAGCGAGCGAGCATGCATTGGTCGCTCTCTTCTCTCTTGTTGTTGCTATTTCACGTCTTTCTCGCTTCTTCAATTCTTTCTTTCTTTCTTTCTTGCAAGCTTGCTTGCGCTTGCTGTGCTTGCTTGCTAACCTGACCAGTGCTTTCTGGATTGGAGTTTCCTTTTTGTTGCCGATTTATCGAGAAACCGTTCCGTTTCGTGCTTCTTGCAAGGTCCCCACTTCCTGCTGTGCTGCATGCAGACCTCTGTAATCCTCCCTCCTGGCGTGCCGTCTTTTTCTGTTACATGAATTTTTAATTAAAACGAACACAAAGAAAGGACTAAAAGAAAGGAAAGGAAAGAAATGGTCGGTCATTCTCGGCAGATTTTGCCTTGCCACAACCCCCCTTGCCCCCCTTTCCGTCAGCGTTAGGCAGACTGGATGGAGCATTTGCATGCATATGGTGTGTGTTTTTTGGTTCGTGCTAGACAGATTAGCGGATCGATGCTTACTGTGCCTTCTTCCGTTTGTGTCAGGCAGATGAGCGGAATGAGCGCATGTATGTGTATTTTCTTCACTTCAGTTTGTGCCATGCAGACTTGGAAGGAAGAGACGCGATTTTGCTGTCTCGTAGGAGCTCGTCTTTTCCAAACGGCACTGGATGCGCTAAAGGGCACAACATCCTGCTGTCGTTTTTTTTACCTTTCTTTTCTAAGTGCATTGCGTCTGGATGAACGGGTGCTGGAATGAAAAAGAGGAATTGAGCTCTTCATCGGTCATACAGTGACCGGCTGTCGGCTGACTGTCGTCTGCCTTCGGCGGCGCTTCCATACATGAACGGACCGTTGGTGCGTTACACCAGATTTGAGAAGCTGCATAAGCCGGTACAAGAAAGGGGAAAAAAACGACCGACCGATACACCCGAAACATCCACCAAGAGAGAAAGAGTTTGTGTGGAACGAGCACAGCTGTTGGCGAGCACACGAAGCTGTGCTTGAGGGAGAGAAAGAGAAGGAGGAAGAGCTAGAAAGAAACTCTGGCTATTGATCTCCGCATCGTCATATGCCTGTAGGCCTCTGAAAAGAAAAGAGAAGATTTTCAACCAGAAGGAGTGAAGGGAAGAGATGCCCCAGATCGATCGAGTCGCCGAACGAATTTCGAAGAGGATCAAAAGGAAGGAAGAACTTGAGGGGGGTGGTGGCAGATGCAGAGAGCAAGCAAGCAAGAAAGAAAGAAGGAAAGAGAAAAGGAGACATGGCAGAAAGAAAAAATAACCCTCCGCATTTTCTGGTTTGTGATTCATTAGACTAGACTTCCAAGGACGGTATGCATGCGTGTATTTTTTTACGCGTTTTTTTTTACTCATCTTTTGTTTGTTTCTTTCTGTTGTGTGTGCATCGTGCATGTGTAATCTTGCATGGGGGCATGCAAACGCAGACAGTTCAGCAGGCAGGTTGGCGTGCAGGCAGGCAAAATACAAACGAGAAGAGCCAGAAACGAAACCTTTCGTCGGGTGGCTGAGTGACCGCAGAAGGAAGTGAAATAAAAAAACAAGAAACAGTGAGGACGAGCGTGGACTCAGACAAAAGGGAGAAGAGGTAGATCCGGTTTCACAGACCGATTAAGGGCGGGGGGGGGTTCATTCATTCATTCATTTTCTCTCTGTTGGGAGTGGATCGCTGGGTTGGTGGGGGAATAATGAGGGGAAAGCCGATAGACAGACATGCATTTTGACTTTTAAATACAAAGACCGGAATTTGTGTGTGTGTGTGTGTGTGTGTGTGCGCGCGCGCGTGTGTGTCTGAAAATTCACTGTCGGGTGTTTTCGCGATGCATTGCATGGAACAATCTGCTGTCGTGCAGTTGTTCTTCTGACCTCCCTCCTTCCACTTACGTGTGTGTGCTTCCTTTCTTCCTTTATGCAATGGGTGCTTGCTTCTTCTCCTCTCACTTTTCTGACAGACAGGCAGAACGTCTAGGCTCCTTCCTTCCTGTCTTTCCGCTCTTGTCTTCCTCGCTAGTTCTCTTTACCTTTTGTCTGGGCTTTTATGTCTTTCTTTCTTTCTTTCTTTCTTTCTTTCAGGTCGTCCCCGCGTGCAGTCCAAAAAACGAATGAAGAAGAACTCGACTGACTCTTTTCCTCCCATCGTGTCTTGTTCGTGTGTGGCTGCCTCGGTTTCTTCACCCGGACGCCGGCTGAGAGAGAAATCTAGGTGATTGATTCATTCATTCACTGAATCGTTCGTTCCTTCAGTGTCCAATCTGCATCATCGTTATCTTGCAGAGTGGACGTCTGCGTGTCTTCGCCATCTTGCATGGGATAGACATGCAGTAACTCCCTTCTTTCTTCCCTTCTCAGCGAACAGTCTCAAAAATATGCAGCAGGCACGCAGATGTCAGGGGGTGCGTCCCCCCCATCCTTCGATGTTCTTTTGGTTTGGGTCCCTTGGCATGCGGACAGATTTATGGACCGATTAACTGACAATTGATCAGTCGGTGCAATTGAAGCCGG
>JAHBMJ010005292.1:37719-57921 GCA_018398765.1 Chromera velia | reverse complement strand
GGGGGGGGGGGGGCTGGTCCTTCGACTCATCCAAGAACACGCACAGACACGCAGACAAACAGACACAAGTTGAGAGAGAAAGAAAGCGAGCCTCTGTCAGTCGCTGGAGGATTTTGCTGCTGCACGTGTCCACATGCAAACAAGCTTGATATGCTGCTGAGAAAGGAATCCATCGTCTGTCCAGCATCTCCCGAGATTGATGATATCCTCTTTATTTAACACCAGAATGATATCGAATTCAATTCATGTCTGTCGTTTGCACGCACGCCTGCAAATTCTTATGGTCAGACAGTGTGGTTCATTCCCCACGTGGATCGATGAAAACTGAAAGTGGGTATGCAGGAAATGAAACAGGTTTTATACATGTACGTCGTATTGTACGGTGTGGAGTGCTTGCTTGATCGAGGGTTCTTCTTTAAGATTGCGCATAAAAAGAAAGTGGAAACTCAGCCTGACCCTAGGCCAGTAACCAGCATCAATCACGAAATGAATCAATCAAAAAAATGATTTCATTTGACAATTTTGATTTCAGGTGAAGGATCTAAATTTCTAGTTATAAATTTGCAAATCTAGTGTAGGCATGCAGATTTGAGGCTAGATTTAAGGTTTATATTAGTTTATATTAACTTTATTAATATAACATCGATCATCATACACCATACATACCCTGCAAAAAATGTTCGAAAAATGATAGAAAAGTTGTTAGAAAAGTGATAGAAAGTAGAGGTCTAAACTAGGATCTAAATTTCTATCAGTTTTCTATCACTTTTCTATCAGTTTTCTATCACTTTTCTATCACTTTTCTAGTATAACAACTTTTCTAACATTAATTTCTATTACTTTTCTATCAGTTTTCTATCACTTTTTTATTAGTTTTCTATCACTTTTCTAACAATTTGTCAATTACTTTTCTAACATTTTTTGCATATTTTTTGTAGGGATCGCCAACGGCCTATATTTCTATGCTTCAAGCGTTTGGCCTAGCGTTTGGTGGCAATGTATCTATATATAGGCTGGTGACCCAGCAAAGCACAAGGCAGCTTCGTTTCTAGCTTCGTTTTTACAATAGCTAATAAAGTTAGTGCAAGGTAGTAGGGTGCAAACCGATACTTGGCAGTGGACCGTGGGCACGGCAGGCGGCAGTAGTAGTACCGCGGGGATTCCCGGAACATAAAATCCTATCATATCCTATCCTAGATCGTATCCTATCACCTTTGAATCTATAGCTTTCAATTCAAATTAATTAAAATTACTATACGCTTCATTCTGTTACTAGACTGCTAGTCATTCTGATATGATTTTGTTAGTCATTCATGATGTTCTTTTTTAAACTCTGCTATACGGTAACTTATACCTAAATCTAGACCTAAATGCTACCCTAGATGCTACCTCAGGTGCACTCGTCCAGCGTGGAGTGCAGCGGGCTTGAGACCTTTAGCGATCCACAACACCGTAAAGCCGCGGGCGGGGGCCGACGATAATATCCAGTTAACGCGCGCACGCAAAGCAGGCCAGCGGCCCGCCCACGGGTGTGCAACGCCCATTTTCAACATCATATCATGCAATCTGATTCAGTCAATCTTCTACTGTGAGCTAGCTCTCTTCTTGTCTGTATACCAGGTACGCAGTCAGAACGTGAATCAACTTTTTGAAGATGACCACTGCACTTCGCTTCTTCATCGGGTGTGACCTCTTTTCTAAGCTGACTGAGCGTCAGATCAAGAGGTTCGGCTCAACAGATGAATTAAAAAAAATTCTTCGCTCGGCTCGGGGCAGGGTCTCTCGTCTTATTGCCATAAGAAATGATCCTGAAGCCCTCTTACACATAGTATCTGTTAACGACAGATACGCCGTCGGTCGTTTAAAGGAGCAGGTGCATTTTCTGAAGAAGCACCTGGCTGGCGGGATTGCGTTGATTGGAGGTCATCGGATTGATGTGCCGGGTCTCCATGTTGTCCGCCGTTGGGGTCTCTGGTTGGGCGGCCGTCAGATCGGCAAGTGGTGGTCCTGCAGGGCTCTTATACTATCCGTAGCATTTATAGTATTTTTTTTTATATTTGAGACAATCTGAGACAAATAGCCGCACAGTATATATAAAAGAAAACGAATTTTAGGGGGTCGATTCACCTTAAGTTTGAAATAATTTGAAACTTAAATTTAATGTATGAATTACAGTAAAATGATTATGTTCTTTTTAGTTTCATTTAAAAAGTTATTGCATAAGTTTTAATGACTAGCTAGATGACTAGCTTAGTGGTTACTAGTTCTTTGATTAAATAGTGGTGCACCGACTAGTGCTTCGACGATCGATAGCTTCGACAACATTAAGGAGTAGGAAAAAGCGTAGGTCATTTTAAAAAAAACAAACTGTAAAAACAAAAAATTAGAAAGTTTTGTTCAGTCTCCGAGTCAAGAAACTTGTTTCTTCATAAAATATGCATGTGGCCGTAGTGTCAGTCGCCGTGCCTTTCGGGTGGTTTCTTTTGCTTTCTTTTATGATGCTCCGCATGACTGTTACGTAAATCCTCGTTTGAATTCTCTCCTAGAAACGAGACGACTGGTACGGCTGGCGCCTCATTAGCTGTCAACGTCGTGCTCGTTGTGGTCGAGTCAGAGGGGATGGCAGGGTCACCCTCCTGGACGCCCTCAGGCTCAGTGGTGCTGCTCGCGGAGTCGGCATCTAGACCGTCCGCAGCTGCCTTGTCTTCTCCTTCTTTCCCCCCCACCCCACCCTCTTGTTCGCTTCCCGACACCCCACTGTCAGCATCTGAGGACGATGCGCCATTGCCTTCTCCTTCTGAAGAGTCAGTGGATACAGACTGAGACTGCTCACTTGACTCTGTCTCAGCGGATGATTCTTCTCCCGTCCCCGTCTCTGCCCCCTGTTCCCCTTCCGTTTCTGTGCTCCCTGAAAGAACCTCTGGGTGGGTTTCGTTAAGCAAAAGGTCAGCACTGTCCTCATTTGAGTGCAGTGTGGTTGGGAACGTTTCAGGCAGAGTGCCTGTAGATCCCTCGGGTTTGCACTGAATCGTGAGAGGACTCCATTTCCCATCAACGCACTGAAGTCTCTCTTGTGTGGGGCGCCAACGTGGAAATATCTCTGTGCCTTCTTTGCATCCAATCGTCACAGATGCATGCAGACGGGAGCCGTCGCTTTGGTTGAAAGCATGCTCTTCCCATGGGTCGGTTGAGGGGTCCTCCCTTTTGATGATGTGCAGTCCTTCTGTGAACACCCCTGACGGCAATACAAAGGGGGTACAACGATGCTCACATGTCAAAGTCGGGAGAGTCCATTGACCCCGGTCACACACGAGGCGTTCGCGTGTGGCGAATTTGGCTGCGTCGACTAGCACTTGTTTGAGTGCATGCTTGACTTTTTTGGATAATTTTCCTTCTCTCTTTTCAAGGAAACTCTCTGCTTCCCCAACCGTTTTCATTTTCTTCAACGCATGCGCCAACTTCCTGTGCACATCTGATGCTTCTTGGCCTTTTGAATTCATCTCATCCTCCCCCGCCCTCATCAGCGCTGCAGCTAGCGCCTTTCCCTCCACATAGTGATTCCTCTTCTCAGACGCCCCCGCCCAGACTGAAGGAATGCGGAGAGAGGGCGTCAAGGGGGGACGGCAGGAGATCCATCGTGCGTCTCCATGCCCCCTGTCTTCCTCTGTGGGCGTTCGGAGTTCTCCCGACCAACTATCCTCCATGTGGATTTGGTAGACTGATGAGTCGACCGGAGGCTCTCCTTTGCAGTCTGGGACACACTGGAAGTTCAAATCCCCGTAGCTGCCAGCATGGCAGAGGACTTCGACTGAGGGGAGGAGACGGCCTTGGAGAGCGGTGGACGGGGGAAGGGGGGCCACGAATGAATGGCCTGCTGCACATGAGATGGTCACGAGGGATCCATGATGAACTCTGCTGTCAAAGGGACTGTTTTGATTTTCTTCTTCCCCCTCCTCTTCCTCTTGTTCTTCTTCCTCTTTCAAAAGAGGGGGCATTTTGTCCAGGCTCTCTCGCTCTGCCTCTTGAAGAGACCACAGAGAAGCGGAATCGAGGGTCTCTGCGTCTGCATTCTGGGCTTGCAGAGGGGTGTTGACTGTAGGCCGGAGGACGCGATAGACGTAAGCAGAAGCAGACGGACGCAATACTGTGGAAATGTCCGGGCAGTCAGGGAAGCAGCGAAGGAGACGGGGTTCCCATGCTCCGTCGACACACTTGACTTCCTCTGACGAGGGGGAATGGGGATCGGAGGAGAAATCTGTGTCGCATGTTAATTGGGCAATAGTACCGTGTGGAACTGGTTGGTTGATTTGTGCTGTTTGCGCTTGATCATGTCCTCCCTCCATCTCCACATCGGTCTCGGGCTGGACCCGAAAAGACTTCAGCCTGTAGCCGATGCCTATGTGTGGAAATGGGGGACAGTCACGGAAGCAGGTGAGTGTGACAGCTGACCAAGTACCATCGTAGCAGGTGATTGAGTCTATGCGTTGGTGCAGAGGTGGGGGAGGGGGCAGTTGTAACTCTCCAAGACCTCTCTTAGGTGCTTGAAGAGAGATATGCGCTAGAGGGAGCACCAGAGGGACACGTGAAGCACGGAAGGAACGGAACAGAGCCGGTTGAAGGTTACCCCCAGACCCCAACAACGCCTCTCCATTCGACACCAAAGGTGAAGGAGAGTATCCGTCTGCACACCCCAGTTGGAGTCTGCTGCCATGGGGATAAAAGCCCCTCTCAGGGGGGGTATCCCCAATTACAAACCCCAGAGCCACCCCGCCCTTCAGACTTTCTGAACTGTCAAACACCGTCGACCCTCCTGATGCAGGGAAGGGGAACTTTTGGGAAACGACTCTGAATTGCTGCTTTGTGTGGTCTGGATCGAACTCCGTGCAGGTGTTTCGACACAGAAGAGCGGGCTGGGACCATTGGCCGTCGACACACGTGATTGATGCGACCTCCTGGGAGGACGTGGCCTGAAATCCCGCCTGGGACCGACAGCGGACTCTGAACACTGTTCCGTGGGGTTTGTACTGATCGCTAGAAGAGAGGAGAGACGCCTCGTCTGCAGGCTCCTCTTCGTCCTTCTCTGACCATTTGAGTTGCCCCCTGCTGCTCTCAATCTGGCTGAAGGAGAGTTCAACTTCCGACTCGGACTGCTGGACTGAGTCGACGACTTCCATTCTGCAAACAGACGAGACCAACACAAATAAGATAGTACAAGGGTCGAAAATAGAACATCATAGACATGAAATGCCTTCTTACGTACCCTTTCCACCCCACGTTCTTGCTCGTTGATTATGACAATCACAGCAGAGATTTCTTCGAGAAGCGCAGTCGCTTTACGTTTGTGACCGCATATCCACGTCCAGGCAAACCATTTCAATACATGCAGCTCAAGGAAATGCTTCAATTCCCTTGCATGTCAATTTCTAAAGTCATTTCTTCATGCTGACCGCCTGTCTGTCTAATCAACCAACCGACCGACCGTTCTCCGAGGGTCTCTCCCACAGGCGGGCACATCTTGAAGCACTCAAGCCTTCTTGAGGTCCAGCGGCTGTGAACACAGAAGACCTGCTCTCCTACTGCAGTCGGGCCACCACCCGCCAAAGCTAAGGACTGGTGAAGATGCTGCTGGGATGTGTGGGGGGACTTGTTGTCTGACTTGTCTTCGTGTTGGTGTTGAGGGAGGAGTGTGCGAAGAAACGAGAGGGCGTGGGAGTATCCAGCTCTGCAAAGAGGGGCAGGCGGGGGATGGAGTTATATCTGTATCAATGAAAGAGATGTTTACGTAAGCAGTCTGGCCAGCGGGACGCACAATGCTGAAGCCATGTGAAACACAGGTGAACGACTGATTGTGGTTTTATTTGACCAAGACACTCACTGACTGCCTCACTGAGTTCCTGCGTGAGTAGCTGACTTGCTGATCAAAAGATTGAGTGACGAATTCATCATGCAGGTCGAGTGCTTCCAGTCATTCCATTCCCCCCCCTACCTGCAGAAGACGGTCCTCCGATCTCCGTGTGCGACCCCCGAGCCCTCCGTATAGTGTCTGTCTGTGTCTAGTCCCTCCTCGTACTCCGGACACGAAGAAACACATCGGAGGGTCACAGAGGACCAGGACCCGTCCACACAAACCACCTCCTGTCCATGCAAAATTCTACCGTCTGGGCCCATCTTTGTGACCATTCTGGTGCCCTCATGCGTCTGTGCTGCGACTGCTCCCGACTGAAATGGGCCAGTGAGGAGATGAGAGGGTCCCTTCGTTCCTTCTCGAGGCTTCTGAATGCCTGTGTGGGGCTCGATGCGGTCTGTCTGGACAGAGAAACCCTCGGCACATCCCAAGATCAGACGCATCCCATGGCGGCTCGGGGAGGTCAGACCGAGGTTTGACCCTCCCTGTTCTCTTTCCCTTTCCCCCTCTTCCCCAGACTTCAAACGAAGAACCTCGAGAGGGTGACCGACCTGAAGAGACCCGCACCGACCTGCAAAAAGGAGAACGAAAGAATTAAGGAAAGGAAAGGGAGATAGAAAGGAGAATAAACGGACAACAGAAAGGTAGTCAGACAAATAAAGAGACAGGTCGACGGATAGTCAGGCAGGGACTTTCTCTTTGCTGGGAAGGGACGCGCAAGCTGACAAATCAAAGTTATCAATGAAAGTTCTCAAGGTACCGACAGGCGCCCTCACCATCGCTGAAAGAAAAAGTCAAGACCGTCCACTACAAAAGTGATACTTGGTCGGCCTGCTAGCAATCTTCTCACTTGCGTGCTGACTCACTCACTGACTGACGTCTGCACTGTAGAGACACAGGAGACCACTGTCCGTTTCTGCACATCACCAGTTCCTCGTCTCCCTCCTCCGTATCTCTGTCGAGAAGGTCCTCTCCTTCCCTTGCGGGCCTGCTGATGGCAGAGTAACCGGGGGCACAGGTCACACGACGGAGGTCCCCGTGGTCGTTGCCCACGCCAGAGACGGCATATTCACTTCCAGCCAGGGCAAACTCACGGCACTTGGCTACGCACCGCAGTGTCTGGCCTCTCCACTGCCCCTCCACGCATCGTAGTGTGTCCGAGACCACACCGCTGGAAGATGTAAAGTTGCGTTCACAACTGATTGATATGGAGTCCCCCTCGTACTTTTGTGATTGTTCGGCTTTCTCTAGGGGGAGCGCTGAGGGCATTTTTTCGGATTGGCTATCTTCGTTAGGACTGATGTCAACTGTGGAGGCATCATCGTCTACAACCACAAAATCCAGCCCTTTCGGGACCTCCCCACTTTCATAGGAAGTGGACAGATCTCGCGGAACAAGGTTCTTATCTGCATGTGTGTGTTGGGATGAGACTTCCTCGCTCTTTTGGATGAAAGAAGCGGCTGAGATTTGTCTTTCTTCTGATGGGAGGTCATTGTCTGCTGCATTCCCTGTGTCGATTCGGTATCGGCTCCCTAGAGTTGGGAGTGGACACACGGCCCCGCACTTCAATTTTGGGACCTCCCACCGTCCATCAAGACAATGGAGTTCCTCCGGACTCTCTCCAGCAGAGACGGCGTAGTTGGGAGCACATTGGAGCACTCGAAAATCACCGTGTAGACTCCCAGTGCCCCTAATCACAAAAGAGGCTCCGAGGGATGGAAACGGACCGCATCCTGCTACACATTGAAGAAGAGGATTGTTGAACTCTCCTTCTCGACACACCAAAGTCTCCCCCTCCCGTTCCCTTGCAGCCGACCTAGCCACAAAATTAGGGGCGCAGCTCAGCTGCCATCTCGCGAGGTTATGGAGACCCGAGCCGCGAAGAATGTATCCCTGCGGAAAGGCAAGCAGGAAAACAATTGAGAGAAAAGGGAGGCAGTGAGGCAACGAGGAGTCAAAAACGTCGGGTCTACTCATGAAAAAAGGAGGTGCAAGGACGGCAACAGATCTGCTCATTGCCGGGTCTTCAGGTTCTTTGCTAATTCTCAGTGCTTCCCACAAAGAGGCATATCAAAACTGCTTGCTTTGCTGTACTTCGCTGGATCTTCTACAGGCAGCATCGATCAATGTCCGCACATTTGTCAGCCTTCTTTCTGCCTTCTGACTCACCTCTCCGGGTTTCGTTGGCGGTGTTGTGCAGTCTCTTGAGCAGAAGAGGTCGACAGAGGTCCACCTGCCCCCGTAGCAGAGGGAGACTGCGTCGTCAGTGAAGGCGAACGGAGTCACTGCTCCAGAGCCCCGACCTCCCCAGGTCCCAGCCCTCTGTCTCCTTTCCCTCGTGGAGACTGCACCCAGGTGCTCTTCCACCCCCTTCCCCTGTTCCCCCGTCGAGTCCCTTCTCCCTAAAGGGACACCTGCTGCCGTCTCCTCCACCGGGCGTGCAGGGGAGAAGCCCCCGTCAGCACACTTCATTGTGGCAAAGGAGCCGTGGACACCGGAGGAAGCGGCAGGGTCGAGGGGAAGGACCTGCGGGGGGGGGAGGGGGCAATTCGTCAGTGAAAAGAGAAGGTCCGTGTGCTGTCGGGCTGCACATCAAGAGACACACTTGTGGATCAAGAGAAGCAAAGGAGAAAGGAGCACGGGGGCAAGGTGCAAAGAGACGACATTCATTCTGGGGATATGAGACGATGGCTGTTGAATTTTAAAGCAGGCTTTCTCTCAAGAAGAATTGTTGCATTTGATTATTGCATTTTAGAAAGAGCAGGATTTGCAGAGGGGGAGAGAAACACAGAGAAAAAGAGATTGCAAGAGAGCAGCCTAACGGGACTATCATGAAATTTCTAGGCCCTGCAGGCATCCATCCTGTTGTCTTTGCCTTTGCCTGACGTACCTGCAGGTTGAAGGGAGATGCCTTCAGGCTCTCTGCCCGGACGTCTACACAGTTGGGGACGCACTTGAGATCTGGGGGTACCCATCGTCCTCCTGCGCAGTACATCAGACCCTTCGTCAGGGCCTGCAGAGGGGAGAACCCGGGGGCACATCGGACGAAGATCCGAGACCCAGACGCAAAAGCAACAGGCTCACCCTTCCGCTGTCTGGCCAACAATTCGGAAACGCTGGCACCGTAAGGGTACTCTTTCCAGTCCGATGACAGCGCATCTTCCCTTCTGGGTGGGACTGTGACGTCCCCGAAAAGCAAAAACCCGTTGCTCTCGCTGTACGCCTCTAGATCTACCGTGCTGCACGTGCGGTCGCACAACAGGGGGAGAGAGCTCCATTGACCCGAACGGCAGTGGACCGCCCCGGTTCCGTCTCCGGGGAAGAACAGAGGGGGGGAGAACCCTTTGGCACACGAGACAGCCAGGCTGGCCCCGTGCTGCCAGAGTCTCCTGTCCTCGTTGGAGCACGGATCCAGGCTTTCTACGTCGGTGTCGGGAGAGGTTCCACTTCTTGGAGACGGCTCGTGGGGCAGAAGAGCGGCGTCTCTCCGTCGCCTGGCCTCGCAGATTTCTCGGGAGGGCTTTAGAGGGGAGGGGGGAGGAGAACCCTCTTCCGCGGGGGGTGAGAGGGAGAGGGGGGCGAGTGCGAATGCGTGAGAGTCGGGCAATACAAAATCGGGACAGTTTTCTGCGCGCACTCAGTCGGAAAGACAACAGAAAGGAAAGAACCATGGGTTTTTGCCCTTCTAGACCATATGAGAGACTTAGACAGGTCGGAAAGTACACAGACGCGGAGAGAGAGAAGGGGGGGGGACAAAAGAGAGAAGCAAAGCAAGAGAAAATGGGTGGTTTTCCTCTTTCACTGTTTCCTTCACTTGGACAGAAATAGACAGAATCGGACAGTCAACGACAAGGCATGTAGACGGATGGAGAATCTGTTGGGAAAGGCAGACAGACAGCCGATCGGCAGCCGAGAGGAGAAAGGAAGCGGAGGGCCAATCAGGTGAATCTGAGTGGGTGAGTCTTTTTCTTTTTGGTGGGTGCCTTGTTTGTAGAGGCCAGAGAACCAAAATATGGTCACTGACTTTTACAGTAGAGAGACGGCTTTTGCCACTCTCCGTTTTCACAAACGAGAACTTCTTTCTCTCGGAGCACAATGTCGCTCAATCCCTGCATTCAGAGGAAGGAAAGGTACACAGGGTGATAGAGAGAGTACATTTGCAGGGTTGTGTTTTTTTTATGCCTTCCCGGACTCTGCCGATCTCACTAGGCTGCCTATGCATGTTCTAGGAAGCAAGTGAAACAGACACACACTTTCCTCTCATTCAAAAGTGGGGCTGCTGGACTAGGTGCTCAAATTACAAAAGCCCTTGCTGAACCACTGGTAGACTGATCGCTTGGGTCAAATGTTGTCCCTTCCATTCGACCGTAAGCAACTGAAACATGACTAGACACAGAGGCTCACTGAATGAATAGTGAATGAGTGAGTGAGTGAGTAAAAGGATTGGAAAACCGAGTAAGAGCAAGAACAAAGAACCAGTTTTTTGATTTACTCGCTGTTATGCTGCCTGGTTGACTGACTAACTGACTGACTCACAAACCGGGTGACTGACTGACTGACTCTCTTGCATGCAATTTCAATAGTCGTTCCAGCCTCAAAGGGTCCCTCGACAAAAGTACTGAAGCGAGTGGGCGGAGCGATGATCTCTGCCTCACTCTCCAGGTCTAGGGAGAAGGAACCGCAGAAGTGTTCCCCCGCCTTCCCCCATTTGCCCAGTGCGATGGCACGGGACTCGGAGTGAGAGACTGAGGAGGGCACTGCGGAGGGGGAAGATGCGGTCTGAGACCCTTCCGAAACCGCCCTCTCGAAGGGAGCAGAGAGATCCTCTGTGATGAGGGGAGGCGTGGCCCTGGAGGCAGAGGCCACAGTGTCGCCTCGGAATTCTCCTCCACGAGGGGTGAGGAAGAGGGAGTCCGTTCCATTGGCAAGGCTCTGTCTCCTTCTTTCTGCCACAATTTCGGCATCCAACATCTCGAAAGTCCACCCACGATCGCTTCTTTGACTCAGTGTGTTTCCCGTGGGATGGAGGGACAACCATGACGAGTTATCGAAAGTCAGTGGCGCTGCACTGAGCAACAGGAGAGATGTCATCCTTCTCTATGGATGTGTGTTTGGACTCTGGCAGCTTATCGGTCCATCTGTTGTGGCGTGATGGCTCGGAAATTTCGACGCATCTAATGCCGCAACTTCTACAGAGCATGAAATGCAGTGGCCTTTTGATACAATGGCACAGTCCAGCCATGAATATGCGTCTTAATTGCGGTTCGATCGGAGAAAGCGGAGATCGTCATGCAATTATGTAAGTCAAGAAGGGAAGGAGATGCATGGATTCATGCATGCATGCAACTCCGTATATACGCGTACGTGTATCGGTATGCAGAATTTTCTCTCGTGCGCTGGAAGTGGAAAATTTGTTTCTTTAGTGTCTCTCTGGTCCTTTGTCGGGCCAGTATGCATCTTGCCTAGGCATAGGTCCTGTCCGTCTGTTATGGCCAATCTGTTGCAAACGCAAGCCCCTCGAACTAGGCCGCCGCGCCTAGCTTATACTACTCCACGGTGGACAAAAATTAATACTTTTCATTCTCCGTATGTTCGCGTGGTCAACTCTGCCTATCTATGGATGAGCGTTGTGGTCTTTCTTTTCGTTTCCCCAACTTTTTCTTCAATGGGTTCCTCAGCCCATTAAAAAAATTTGTTTCTCCTCAACATTTCTTTATTAAACCTTTTCTTTACATCCATAAATTCTTTTGCATGCTTAGCGGCTTTTAGCTCCTTTGTCATGTTTCTTCAATCTGATGTTGTCAGGCTCTTCTCTCCGTTTATGTCTTTTCTATCTCTTAAACATCAAAATGGTCTTTCTCTTTCTTTCAATTCTCTTGCCAGCGCCCCTGCTAGCCCCCCCCCCATTCTTTTACTCTTTCTTCTCTGCAAGGCCCACGTAGGCCGAAAACTCCCTCCCAAGCAGCATCTCTGTAACCTGTGTACCGCGTGCACCGCGGCTTGCCTGCACAGATGCCAAGATTGTAGACGCTGCTGCTTTCTGAACCGCTACTGACAACGTTTTCCACCATCTGTCAGCAATTTTCTGACATGCTGGCGCATCATTCATCTCCCCTAAAATGCATGCCCCAAACGCTTTCTCATGTGAGCATCTTTTCAGGCGTCTCTTCAGATTTTTCTAGTGATTTTTCTAGTGATTTTTCTAGCTAGAAAAATCACTGGAAAAATCACTAGAAAAATCACCAGAAAAATCACTATGCAGTCTTTTTTTTGTCAAATCTTTTACCATTCGAAAACAGTTTTGAAATATCAACAATTTCGGCTGCAAATGGTTAATGTGCCCTTTTTCGTGTTTAAAGTGGTTTAAAGTCTCCTCCATGGTACTTATTATTATATAGACACAGTCAGATAATGCTTTTCTCTACTTTTCTCCCTCCATCAAGGTATGAAAGTAATTTTTCGCGCTCTCTAAACAAATTATACCAATAAAGCTAAAACAGTTATAGATCAATATAGATCAAACAAATTTTTAAATAAACAAAATATAACAAAGTTATAAAATGAGTGCTCTCGCGGATAAATGGTGACAAAGATAGACTAATTAAAACTAGGAAGTACCGGGAAATTCATGACTTTTGAATCAAAACTAATCAAAACTAACTAAAAAAGTTATGAAACACCAGTCAAAGTATGAATAAGAATACATTACTAGATCAAACTCTAGATTAATTTTTTCATAACTTCGGGAGCCGCATAATATACTATAGACCGATCAATAATAATAATAATAATAATAATAATAATAATAAATCAGATGATGATGATGATGATGATAATGATGATGATGTTGAGGGTTAAATCCTAGATCCAGTAATGCTAGATCCCAATCCACTAAGAAAGCTTTCAAGACAACCCAGAAAACGTATTCATAGGGGGGGTGGGATGAGGAAACCTGCATGCCAATCGGATTGATTCGACTCAATCTGCCTGATCAAAACAATGAACTTTCTTGAGACACTCGGCTAGCGCTTTAGAACCACTTCTGAGCAGGATTGTGTACGACAGCAACACCATTTCCTTCATTTTCATCTCATTATCTGAAGTGCCCCTCCCTGTTGTAGCCGCATCGATAGAGCTAAGGGCGACTTAGCTTTCTTCTGCCGTCGGAGGTATATTGTGTGTGTACATAAGGCCTTCCTTGCGGATGCTATATATATTCGACTTACTCTAAGGTAAATCACTGATCGTGAGTCTCTGTTGTTTGATCCGTCTTTTTGGTCTGTCTCAATGAAGACATTTATAATCAGAACGGCGCAATGCGCGCACGAATATTTGCAAACGTGCAGAAATAAAATGTATGCATGCAAAACCATGTTTGAGGCAATTCAAATTGACGTTCATGCATTTGTGGTCAATGCAAGACACAAAAACAGACAAAGACTACTCTGGGCAACTGCCAGAGGTTTCACGTAAGAAGTAGATCTTCATATCGATCATGTCTAGAGCGCTAGCTCTTTCTGCTGGTGCTCTCTGCATGCGGGCAAAGACCTGTCCCGTGTTCTCTTGTCCAAAGACTTGACCAATAGAGAGCTCAGTCTGCTTCTCTCTCTCTGTCGCTGCTAACCTTCGGCTTGCGAGTCTGGGTTTCTCTCTGTACTGCCAGAGGGATCACAGACGAAACAGGTTCCCGTCTTTACTTCCCGGTTCTGGGAGTAAAGGACAGTTTTGAAGGTTTTAAGCTGGACTGCACCGCCATCTGCAAGGGTGACCCTGCTTTCAAGAAGCTGAGCAAGGATGAGCAGCTGTCAAAAGTCGTGACAGCCCTCTTTCGATCAGCAAAGGGCCATCCAGACTGCGGAGAGCAGGTGATCTCCTTGTTCAAGAAGGTAGATGCTCCTGAGTTCTCCAATGAGAACACCTTTGCCCCAGACACAAACTGGGACAAGTTCTGTACGACCATGTGGGAGACTATCAGGATGCCACTAGAAAAGAAGGACAGAGAGAAGAAAAAGGCAGTGAAGGCAGAGTACACGGAGTTCTCGAAGTCGCTCGTGTTCGACCGCGTTTCCAAGTAGACTGTGAAGTGGAGGTTGATAGAGCAAAGGGCGGCCGAAGTAGGGGTAACGATCACAGATAAAGACAAGGCCACGCACCTTCTGAAGTCCATCTCCCGCCACTCGCCGTCCCTTCACGCCATCTTGAAGGTGACGATGGATGCAGCCGACCAAGAGGATCCAAAAAAGATCCTTGATAAACTAAAAGGCCTTCAGGAAACGCGGGAGGGAGATTCGTGGTCCTTGGTCGGTGATGCTCTCGGTGGGGGAGGTGGCAGTGCCTTACCTACACAAACAGCAGCTAAGGGTCCAAAGGTAAAGGAAGAGTTTGCCGGTCTTATTTCTGTTGTGCAGCAGACAGTGCAAGAGCAGCTCCGTCTCGCAGGTTTCATTGGCCCTGGAAATGTTCCTGCCCGGTCTTTAAACAGAAAAGGGGGAAAGGGGCAAAGCAGAGGAAGGAACCAAGGCGGCAGAGGGGGCTCTAGCGGCGCAGAGGGTGCACAGGGAGGTCCTCCCAATCATGGAGGAGGTTCCCACGATGTTTGTCCCAGGTGTGCACGCCCTGGTGGTCACGATACGGGCTTTCCATGCCCTGCACTCGGACGCACCTGTGGTTACAAACCCTGTGGTAGAAAGGGGCACGACGCAGTTGCATGCAGGATGAGAAAGAGGGATAAAGAAAACAAGCAGCCGGGGAAGAGCGGACGGAGAGGGCCCCAAGGGTATGCAGGCCAGGTTAGAGGGGGACAGGAGTCATCCGAGCAAGGAATCTATGTGCGTGACAGGATCACGGTCACGGACATGGCGTTTCTCTCCGTCGGTGCATGCACGGGACAGACGAAACGTCTATCTCCTCCGATCGACAAGTTTGTGGCCGACACAGGTGCTACAGACAACATAGGCTCCATTCGCGTGTTCGAACAGTACGTGATTGTGCATAAGCCGTCCACCCAACATTTTGGACAGGCCCACGGAGACGCCCCTGCTGTGCAAACTGAAATGGAGTGCATAGTTGCCCTCCTAGTGATACTTCTGGAGGGGGAGCCAAACAACTGGCAGCAATGCACAGATGAGCTACTCGTGATCTGTATGTGGCTGTCTGAAGATGACTCCGTCCATTCCCTTCTGTCTCCCGAAGTGATGAACAATGACAAAGCCGATGTAATCAACTCCCACTGCGTGTTTGAGGACATATGGGGGAGAAGGGGGAGAAGGAAGAAAGTTAAAATTGACTACCCTAGGGGGGATGACAGATTCGCTGTTCCCATGGTGCAGTTGCGCCCCGAACGATTTCAGCATGTGGAGTTAGGAGGGGTGCATGCACTGGCAGCAGCCGTGTCCGCAAGCAGACATAGCCAGCGACTGAAGGAAGCCGACGAGGAGACGTGCATAACTTGGCACAAAAGACTTATGCACTAAGGTAAGGAGAGGTTAGAAGAGACCCTAAAAGAAGAAGGTCTTCGCATGAGTTATGCAGCGTGGCAGAAAGTCTATGCTGACTGTCGTGTCTGTGAAAGGAGAAATGCAATCTTTCCGTCTCTCCATGCAGTTCCCGACCGCCGATCGCGAGTCACTCGGTTCAGACAGGTTGTCTACTGGGACCACTGGTTCATTAATGACAGTGGTGGCGTGGGAGGGAGGGGTGAGTACGCAGTCTCCTTCATGCTCGACTACTACACCAGCAAATGGGACATGATGGCAGGCGCCAACCGCAAGGTGGAAGGCGACCTGGGGGCACACCTGCTCAGATGGAAAGCATGCTACGGCAGCTTTCCTGAGTCCATGGAGGCAGACAAGGCGCAGGAGCTGTAAGCAGTGGGGAGGAAATGACACATCGCTATGGTGCCAGCGCCACCGTACTGTTATGGTCCACACGGGACGATTGACACCGCCACCCGCACAGCTCGAGTTCTAGTACAGACTGCACTGGAAGAGCTGAACCTGCCGAAGGTCTTGTACAAGCACGTGCTTGACGGCATTTGTGAGACCTGGAATAAGACCTACAACAAACAGATTGGCATGACTCCTGCAGAGAAACATCTGGGCTTCCCACCCGTGCGGACGTTCATGTTTGGAGATCAAGTTGTGGTAAAAATGAATGAGAAGAGCCTGGAGCTGGCAGGGGTGGAGGTCACGTATCTCCACAAAGAAAATACTCATCTTGCCACTGTTCTCCGCAGAGTACCCGTCTTGGGCAAGGGCACAGAGACCCATACTGTGCTCGAAGTCCACCTAGCATGGCTGAAGCCGGTCAGGCGAGGCCTGAACAAGTCATGGCTGGGGCGCCGACAAAAGTGGGAGGTTCTAGAAGCTCGTCACTGGTCAGACATCCAAGCACCGAAGCAGCAGCAGGCACCACCCGTACTCCACAGTCCGTTTCCGTCCCCTGTGTCCGTGTTTCCGATTCCTTCTTAGTCCAGACCACAAGAGGTCGGGGGTGCCGCCGCGCATAGCCCGGGTGTTGTGGGGTTGGAAGTCTGAGGAAGGGTTGAGGGAGATGGCAATAGAGAAGGGGTGGAGGCGCGAAAGTACAGCGGTATCTGGGCTCAAACAGGCAGAAGAGGGGCATTGCAGCCTTTTATTGTCCGACAAGAAAACAGCAGAAGTATGCAGGTCAATGAATTCGACCAGACGCCAGCTGGAGAAGCTAGAGTCGGGGGTATGCGTCACAACAACATCAACCACCGACTCGTTGTCTCCCGCTTTCAGTGGTCCGAGGGACAGCCCTTTCCATCTGCTCCTGAGACGGCCAACGCAGCCATGTCTCCCGTTGTCTCTCTCGAGGCCGTGCCTGCACTCGTCCCTCCATCTGCCTCTGCAGACGCGGCTGCTCAGCCATTGGGGGTGAATCAAGAAGAGGAAGAATGGGGGAGAGTGAAGGAGGAACTGTTCGGAGACAGAGCTTTGGAGATGAAAGCAGAGGAAGCGCAGGTTCAAGAAGAAGGTGGTGCCATGCTAATCGCAAAGCAGGGGCAGCCTACCTTGCCTCAAACGCAATCCAATCGTCCGGTTCCTCTCACAAAGATCCCATATAGCCACTGCATGCTGCAGTGGGACTCTGACGTCCGTAGATACCCAGAGGACTTTGGGGGAGACGCTCCGTTTCTCGCTCTGGCTAGCTTCTGAAAGGGAGCAACCATGCTTCCTGCCAGCAGAGAGGAGATCGCGAGAGGGGAATTTTGGGAGGCTGATATCAAAGAGTGGGCAGCCATCCTTCATACGAAGACGATCGGAAAGCGCCGCTCACACCTTGAGCTCGCTGCCGTGCTCAACATGGGTTTTGCCAGAAACCACAAAGAAGATTTGAGCAAGGGACCCGGGGGGAAAAAGAAAAAGACGCGCATTTATGTCGCAGGGTACGATGACCTGAGGAAGGTGAACACATTCAGTGGCACTCCCAACCGCGACTGCTTTCTTTTCACCCTCCTGTATGTTGCCACACGGGGGTTTGAGGTGGAGTTGGTGGATATCAAGAATGCATTCCTCCAGTCCCCCAACGACCACGTAGAGCACGTGGGGGTGCGCATCCCGAAGAGCATTCCCATCATGCCTGCACAGAAGCCTTCCTTTCTCACTGAGTACAGCGATACCGAGTGGGGAGAGATAAGGAAAAAGGCAGAGAGAGTGGTCCCAGGTCAGATCTACGAACTCAGCAATGCCCTCTACGGCACCCCTGCAGCACCCGCACTGTGGGGGAAGGAATTGAGGAGAGGGCAGGAGGAGCTGGGGTTTGTTCCTGTTGAGCAGTCAATCACAGTCAGAAGGGAGGTGGAAGATGAACCCGCATAGGACGTGCAAACGACGCATGTGGACGACATTTTCGGGGCAGGGGAGAGAACGGAGGAGGCGTTCGATGTGTTGGGGGAGAGATTCAAGATCGGTTCCCGAACAAAAGTGAATGTGGGGACCAAGGCAAAGTACATTGGGATGGACATATACTGTCCCGATGCACACACCTTCGAACTCACGTCCGAGAGTTACCTCAAAGGCATTGACGTCGATGCAATCCCGGGGAAACTGAAGAAATCCCTGTCCGAAAAAGACGTCGCTCCAGCCGAGGAGCAAGATGTGGACATGTCCCTACAGGAGGTCTATCAGGAGGCAAATGGTGTGTTGGGATGGGCTGTTCATCTCAACTGGAGGAGAGCACTCTGTTTATCTCAGCGAAGCAACCACCAAACCCACCGCCCGCCATCTTTCAGCAATCAAGACAGCCATACAGGGGTTGAAAACCCATAGAGAGCCCTTTGTCCTTCATGGCTTGAAGGGAAGAGAACTCCATCTCGCCGGCTGTTCCGATGCCATGTGGAACTGCCCGAAGTACAAAGGCAGGCAGGGGGACATGATGATGCTCAATGATGAGTCGTAGGATCTAGAACGAGATGGGCCCAAGAATGTCATCTCGTGGGACCTATCTAAGGACAAAAGCAAGCACGGCTCGTCATCAATTGGTGAGTTGATTGCCGTCTGTCGTCTGATCAAACGCATCCCAAGGTGTGCACGATTCATTCAAAAGTTGTAGGGGAGAGATCCGATCATTTCGATCTTTGTCGACAATGGGGCACTACATGATTGGGTCAGATCAGGGATTTTGGACACAGACACTGAGTATTAGGGGATGCTCGATTATGTCCTTCAGCAGATCCAGAAGTGGGGGATGCGTATGCAGTGGATCACCAGACGTGCACAGCTAGCAAATTGTCTGTGCAAACCCATCTGGTTCACGGAATCAATCTATAAATGAAACAACTCGCAGTTTCGCTCGATTCATGCAGTATCGATCAAGCCTGTGATTTATCAAAAGATTCACTTGCTCACCTGCTCGGGGGGTGAATCAGAACGGCGCAATACGCGCGCGAATATTTGCAAACGTGTAGAAATAAAATAAAATAAAATGCATGCATGCAAAACCATGTTTGAGGCAATTCAAATTAACGTTCATGCATTCGTGGTCAATGCAAGACACAAAAACAGACAAAGACTACTCTGGGCAACTGCCAGAGGTTTCGCGTAAGAAGTAAATCTTCATGTTGATCATGTCTAGAGTGCTAGCTCTTTCTGCTTTTATGTAGTGACCATGTTTGATTTGATTATATTTGATTTGATTTGATTTAATTTGAGCTTCAACCTCAAATATTTGATATTTGAGGTAAGATTTGAGGTTAACCTCTTAGGGTTCCTCACTGAGTCACTGACTTACTGTCACTCTGATCATTTTTCTCATGACAATAGTTATCAGAACATTTCTGATGTGTGTTTCAAAAATTTAAAAAAATATATATATAATTATAACTTATCAGTTCCGTAAAAAAAATATGCCTGTGTGGCAGTGTATATACACTAGTCACTGAGACTCACTCTAGTACTAATAGAGATTAAGAACGTAAAATTGATAGATTTGAAATTGCATATGACTTTTTGTTGATACGATAAAGTTAGAGCACGTACCAAAATTGAGGTGACAATCACTCAGCTTTATGGCACTTCCTTTTCCTCTTCTTCATGATCACTTTCTTCAATGTGAATCGAATCGATCGGTGGTGGGAGCTGCTGAGAGCTTTTTCTCTGGCTTTTCGGCTTTCCAGGAGTGGGTGCTCCTGGGCTTCTATTCGGTTGCGGAGAGATGACAACGGGGTGAGACGGAGAACCGCGCACACGTTTGCTATTGCTGTTGGTGTTGGAACCGTCCTGTTTCTGGGCAGCTAAGCATCCAGAGTTGGTAAGTTCGGCTACCCTCTGTGCCGCGCCAGGGCCGACAACAAGCCCCTTGTGTTGGAGGTGAATATAGAGAGGTCGGTAGCCTTCCTCACCCGGAGTGATGACTTTCTCAGGAGGGGGAAGTTTCCCCCCAGCCTTCTCAGCATTTGCGTCTGCGGCCGCCTCCTTTGGTTTCAAATTGGTCCTCCCGCCGGGCCCTGCAGGAGCGGCCCCCCCTCCAGCACTGTCAGCAGCCCCCCCGCTGCCTTTTCCCTTGCCTTTCTGGAACTGCTCCACACCGACAGGGAATGTGGTCGCAGCCTTTCGACGCTCGGGGTCAGGGGCATGCTGCAATCTCTCGTGGTTCACATCCAAAATGTCCCAGTCATACAGCATGTCTCCGGTGGCGAATCGGTCAAAAGCGGGGTACCTCACCCGTGGATCCGTCTCGTAGGCGACAATCTGCTTCTCATGCACCTTCACCAACTTATCAGCCCAGTTCCGTTGAGCCAACGGGAGGAGGCACGTCAGATTGTTCTGAAACCC
>JAHBMJ010005292.1:24727-37704 GCA_018398765.1 Chromera velia | reverse complement strand
AGTACAGCTCAAAACGTTTTTTTTTTGAGAGCAAACCATCAAGCTTTAGGTTTTTTCATTTGAATCAGTATGCGTGACGGATCGGTACTTGCAAAAGGTTTTTCGGGACCTTCATATTTGAGGTTGAAAGTCATATTGATCAAATATTTGATCGTATTTGATAGGTCTTTAAACACTAGGTCCTTCCTGACTGGATATTTGATTTGAGCTTAAGCCCTACCTCAAATCAAATCAAATCAAATCAAATCAAATCAAACATGGTCACTACTTTTATGGCTCAATTTGTAATTCTTGGCAGAACATGACATAAGTTTGGGATAGGGATTCTCTGGCTAAAGAGGAAGTCTTGGGGGTCTAATGGTTTGGTTATGGGCGGTTGGGATGCATTGAAATTCAAGCAGTTGGTTTCATATGCAAAACACTGTTGGAAGGGGGTCTTTTCTTTTTTCTATAAGGTTCTTAACGGACTCTTAAAATTTTTTGTACCACATTATGATTTGAATTCTGTTTTCCAGTTTCAGGAAATGTTGGGTGACTTCAACGTTGGGTTTAGGCAGGTTGCAGACAGGGCGTTGTCTATGTATACCCTACCAAGCTAGCCGATAGGTTCGGTTACAATTGTGATGGATGACATGATATGAAGGCGTACTTTCCGTTTTTACCCCGAGCTGACTTTTTGTCTTCTTTTGATGCTTTGGTTTGTTTTCTTTCTTCTTCTTCCAGGCATCGTTTTGCGGTTTTGAGAAAGGGGAGGTCTGTTTTTATGAAGAGTGCAGGCCCTGCTGTTAGAGAGGCATGGCTCACAAGGTGTGTGAAGAAGAAACAAGAGGTTTTCCTCTCTCTACATGCGTACACATGCAAATCATGCATATGCCACCTATATTCCGTTAAGTTTGTTGTGTGATTTAATTAGAGTTGACTTTAATTCAAATACTATCCGGGTGTTAGGGGAGAGGGTTGCTCAGGTGGAGGGCTTCCCACAAGGGAGTCCGTATTCACTCGGGGGCACGCGTTTTTATGCTGCATGGAAAGAATATCAGAAAGCACTTCTCCTGAATATCACTTCATAACAGTCCTCTAAATGGTTCATGAGGCGCTACATGGACGATTGGACGTTGATGGCTTGTTTTGTTGCTCTCAATTTTCTTAGAAACGATTCTTTTATGTATTTACTACAGTACTATGATTTCTACTATGGTATATATGTTTTGGAGAGACAGTGTGGGAAGGAGGTTTTGGGTCTCTCTCTTTTCACTCTCGAGAGTGTCCCACAAGTTGTTTTATTCTCTCTAAAGAATCCAAAGAGATCTGTTTTCTCCTTTTTCATTGATAGGTCCTTGGAGACTGTATATGAGAGTAATCTATCGTTATATTCTTCTGTTCATTTGCATCCCCATTTCATTCATGGGAATGCGTGTGTGGTCAGCCGCTCTACGCGTTCAGGTCTGATATGCGGTCACGTTACAAAAATGCTTTTATCCGCAAATCTGCCCACCTGTTTGATGGCAAGGGATCGAGTTGTCGTTAATGTTCATTGAATTGCTGTCTTTACGATGGCCTTTTAATTTTTTCAAAGAATAGTATTTGCGTGTTTTGGTCCGTACAGCTAGCATGGATCTGATTGAAAGATGGTTAAATGAGGTTACGTTTCTTGAGTGCTTTAGGCCAATAATGTATTGAATGTGTATGTTCCTTATTTCGATTCTTTTTGTCCTCTTGATCTTTGATTGAACGTCTCTTTTACTTAATACACAGAGCCAGAAGCGATAGAAAAAAAACAGTGGCAAGACCGGAGGGGGGGGTCGCACGTGATGTTATATATTAGAATTGCGGTTGCTTGTCTAGCATGTCGGGATTGAGAGTGTGCGCATTGATACTACAGCTTGTGCCAGGATGATTTTTAAATTATACACGCGACCGATCGTTCACAGGGTGGTGTTTGAGCCATGCCAAGATTTATTGATTTTTTGTGCCGTATGTGTATTTGGCATCGAATTCGCATGTGTCCGTCTATCTATACGAGATGCAGGATGCCACTTCTACAGGCTCTAGTGGCATGTCGGGGCCCAGTAAAAAATCGTCTAGACTAAACCTATGCAGGCTCTAAAAAGAAACGTCGCGCAAAAAGACTGTCTGAACGATGATACGGCATGCATTCGTATAGCAAAACCTTCAATCATCAATTCGTCGATGAAAGTGGAAAGACCATCATGTAAACAAACAAAAAGATAAAAATAAACTGGCTAGAAGCGGTTGTTATTTAAGTAAAAAAGATGAAAGTGGAAAGAAGTTCAACGTCTGCATGTCTATAGTGACCATGTTTGATTTGATTTGATTTGATTTGATTTGAGGTAGGGCTTAAGCTCAAATCAAATATCCAGTCAGGGAGGACCTAGTGTTTAAAGACCTATCAAATACGATCAAATATTTGATCAATATGACTTTCAACCTCAAATATGAAGGTCCCGAAAAACTTTTTGCAAGTACCGATCCGTCACGCATGCTGATTCAAATGAAAAAACCTAAATCTTGATGGTTTGCTCATCACCCCGGGCGTCACCCTAAAAAATGGGGGGGGGACCACCCCCCCCGTGCCAACTGACCCCGCCGCCGCCACAGGTATCGACACATACGAAGGGGGAGGGTACCCCCCCTTCAAGGAAGCATCTCGCCGCCGTCAACCCTCTTCTACCCCCCCCTCCCCTCTCCAGTCTTCTGATCCCGTCCCGCCGCCGTCTTCTTGCCAACCCTCCCCCCTCTTTACTTCAAAATCGTTTCCGCCGTCGCCTGGTATGGGTTCTGTACCCGGCTGGCAATGATGAAGGTTAGTCATTTTTCTACTCGAAGGTCTAGTCAGTCAGTCAGTCACTCAGTCAATCAGTCAGTTAGTCAACCAATCAGTCAGTCAGTCAGTCAGTCAGTCAGTCAACCAATCAGTCAGTCAGTCAGTCAGTCAGTCAACCAATCAGTCAGTCAGTCAGTCAGTCAGTCAGTCAGTCAGTCAGTCAGTCAGCCGGTCAATCAGTTAGTCAGTCAGTCAGTCAGTCAACCAATCAGTCAATCAGTTAGTCAGTCAACCAATCAGTCAGTCAGGCAGTCAGTCAGTATATGTACGTATGTCTACGTGTATCTGTGTCTGTATCCCCTCGCTGCCACTGTCAAAGGGGGCACACAGAAATGTAGACAGTGAGGGAGGCACCAAGGTAGACACACCGGCCAACCAGTCAGTGAGTCAGTCAGTCAGTCCCTCAGACAGTCAGTCAGTCAGCCGGTCAATCAGTCAGTCAGTCAGTCAGTCAGTCAGTCAGTCGGTCAGTCAGTCAGTCGGTCAGTCAGTCAGTCGGTCAGTCAGTCAGTCAGTCAGTCAGTCAGTCAGTCAGTCAGTCACTCACTCACTCACTCAGTCAGGCAGTCAGTCAGTCAGTCAGTCAGTCAGTCAGTTGGTCAGTCACTCAGTCACTCAGTCACTCAGTCACTCAGTCAGTCAGTCAGTCAGTCACTCAGTCAGTCAGTCAGTCAGTCAGTCACTCACTCAGTCACTCAGTCACTCAGTCACTCAGTCAGTCAGTCACTCAGTCACTCAGTCACTCAGTCAGTCAGTCAGTCAGTCACTCAGTCACTCAGTCAGTCAGTCAGCCGGTCAATCAGTCACTCAGTCAGTCAGTCAGTCAGTCAGTCAGTCAGTCAGTCAGTCAGTCAGTCAGTCAGCCGGTCAATCAGTCAGTCAGTCAGTCAGTCAGTCAGTCAGTCAGTCAGTCCACCAGTCAGCCGGCAAGTCAGTCAGTCAGTCAGTCAGTCAGTCAGTCAGTCACTCAGTCACTCAGTCACTCAGTCACTCAGTCACTCAGTCAGTCAGTCACTCAGTCAGTCAGTCAGTCAGTCAGTCAGTCAGTCAGTCAGTCAGTCAGTCAGTCAGTCAGCCGGTCAATCAGTCAGTCAGTCAGTCAGTCAGTCCACCAGTCAGCCGGCAAGTCAGTCAGTCAGTTAGTCAGTCAGTCAGTTAGTCAGCCGGTCAATCAGTCAGTCAGTCAGTCAGTCAGTCAGTCCACCAGTCAGCCGGCAAGTCAGTCAGTCAGTCAGTCAGTCAGTCAGTCAGTCAGTCAGTGAATCAGTCAGTCAGTCAGTCAGTCAGTCAGTCAGTCAGTCAGTCAGTCAGTCAGCCGGTCAATCAGTCAATCAGTCAGTCAGTCAGTCAGTCAGTCCACCAGTCAGCTGGCAAGTCAGTCAGTCAGTCAGTCAGTCAGTCAGTCAGTCAGTCAGTCAGTCAGGAATAAAGGTTTCAGGAGTAGGGGTGGCACTGCTTTACAGGGAAAGTTGCTGGCCAGGAGCTTTTGGACGTTTTGGAGAGGTGCAGAGTGGATGGCTTTTCATTTCCTGTCTCACTGTCCCACTCGTTCTCGTTCAAAAGATATGCTTGCATGTCTGTATATTTTCTTCCTTCTCCATGCAGGTGACTTGAGGGTGCATGGAGGTTGAAGCAGTGGGGGTGCTTTACAGGGAAAGTCGCTGGCCAGGAGCTTTTGAACATTTTGGAGAGGTGCAAGTTGGACGGCTTTCCACCCCCTGTCTCACTGTCCCACTCCTTTTCGTTCAGGACATATGCTTGCCTCTCTATAGATTTTCTTAGTTCTCCGTGCAGGTGACTTGAGGGTGCATGGAGGTGCAAGCAGTGGGGGGGTTTTGCAGAAGCTGCACCGAATTAGAAGCTGAGAGCGAGACAGTAAAGCCTGCTCACATAGACCTTTGATACTGCAAACAAGGTTTTCAATATTAGAAAAAAAATGCGTGATGTTATGGTATTGCTACGCACATTAAAAGTGAGGCTAGGATCCCTAAGTATAACTACCTTTACTTTTGATCAACAAAAAGAAATATTTATAACTTTTGAACCACAAATAATTAGAAGCTAAAATTAAAACAATAAAGCCTTTTTATATGGATCTTTAATACTGCAAACAGGTTTTTCATTACTAGGAAAAAAATATGTGATGTTATGGTATTGCTGTGTAGATTGAAAGTAAGGCTAGGATCACTAGGTAAAACTACCTTCACTTTTAATCTACAAAAATAAATATTTATAAATTTTGCACCACAAAGAATTAGAAGCTAAAATTGAAACAGTAAAGCCTTTTTACATGGATCTTTTATACTGCAAACAGGTTTTTCATTACTAGGAAAAAAATGTGTGATGTTATGGTATTGCTATGTAGATTGAAAGTAAGGCTAGGATCACTAGGTAAAACTACCTTCACTTTTAATTTACAAAAATAAATATTTATAAATTTTGCACCACAAAGAATTAGAAGCTAAAATTGAAACAGTAAAGCCTTTTTATATGGATCTTTTATATTGCAAACAGGTTTTTCATTACTAGGAAAAAAATGTGTGATGTCATAGTATTGCTGTGTAGATTGAAAGTAAGCCTAGGATCACTAAGTATAAGTACCTTCACTTTTAATTTTTATGCACGCAAGATCACGCTGAGATCCCATCTTTTACTCAGATTGACGCCCACGCAATTTGATGGAAGACCTTCTCAAGCTCTCCCTTGGGAACATCAAAACGAATCATGTGCCGATCGAAGGGGTCCTTTGCAGAAAAATCAAAGAAATATTCCGTCCCCTCAGATTTGGCCTTCTCTACATCGGAAAAAGATGCACCACCACAGGGTGGTGATTTGGCTCTGCATTGATTTTTCCCTTCATCATGACAAGCTTTGCCTGCTTGTATATACTCTCTCCAGAAAAACCCCTCCCATATGTAGAAAGGACCACCCAAATTCTTTGCAGCTTTGAGACAATTTTTTTCATGTACCTGTGAGAAGAAGCGAGAAGCTGTTCCTCTTCTGTGATTTCTACAATCGACCCTCTCTCGAATTCTGACCAGATACGAATAGGAATCAAAAGAGGCGAAGGAGCAGGGCCTTGCTCTGTCTGTGCTATGACTGGTTGAGATGGTGCCATCCACCGAAAAAAGTGTGTCTGAGCTTTTTCTTCTCCCTGTCGACTGACTTGCCCATCCCTAAATCTCCTTTTGCTTCCTCTCTTTTTTCTCTCTCTGCCTTCCCCCTCTCCAATTTTGCCCGCATCTCTTCCTTCAAAGTTCATTTGCGGCACAGGTCTAAGTAGCCTGCTGCTGAACACTCATGTGAGGAAGAAAGAAAGCGAACACCGCCATGGTGATGTTCGATGGGGCTGTTGTTCTCTCCCTGAGGGGTCGAAGTCTGTGTATACGTAACTGTGGATCCAATCCACGCTGAACGGTGATTCCTGCGGGTGGCCTCTGCATACCCCTCCACACTTTCAGTCAACGTGCCAGAAATTCACCTGGCTCGAACGTTTTCCTCAGCCGTATTCTGACTTGTTCGGTCTAATCTTTTGTTCGAAAGAGAGAGATGACAATTGATTCGGAGAGCAATCTGAATGAGGAGAACACCCGCCTTCATGAATGGATGAATGTTTTCATACTCAGCCACGGCTTTGATTGCCGCTAGGAAAGAAAACAGCCAGGTCGTAAAGTCAGAGGTGTGATCTTTTGGCCTCCACACGCGGATTGGAACAGAGGGGAGAAAATGAAAGAGGCCTGCATCAATGGGGAAAGGGCCAATCGAGAGGAGGCGGGATCCCATTACCACCGCACGGTGGATGCACTTTCCGACATACGGTGTACAACTGGAAGCGATGTAGGAAATCTCACCGCTCAGGAACTTCTCGATGTGCTTCATAACCTACGGGCCTTGCACGGTGTCACCGTCAAAGCAGACATTGAGCAGCTTGATCGACGGGTAGTTGAGAACACACTCAATAAGGTCATCCCTGAATTTTCCCTTATCATTTAAGAAGGGCTCTTTGTGCAGCTTCGTGCCAAGAACGATAACGGTGAGACGCACGTCGTGGAGGATAAGCAACCCTGTTGTAACGTATTCCGCAAGCTCGTTGATCTGGAGAGGGTTGTGAGAGGGGTCGTAGTCCTCACCTGACAGACACTGCTTCGGGTAGCAGCCTCCAATCCATTAACAAACCCTGCATGTAGTCGCATACAGTTAGTTAGCCACATAGAGTGAATAAAGAATCAGAGAAAACGACAGAAGAAATGGCAGAGAGGGAAAAGAAAAACAAAAAAAAGAACATGAGAGAAACTCAAGAGAGAGAGACAAATAAAGAAATAGAGAAAGAGAAACAGGAAGAAAGAGAAGAGAGAGAATGACCAACCGTAGGTGGTAGACGTGCTTCCTTGTGATCTTTGTTCCATCCACGCAGAGAGTTGCACCGTACTTTCCGTCCTTCCTCCGGGCTGCGAGGGCTCGTTTCATTCCCGTCTCTAAGTGTTTTACTAGATCTGGAGGCTCAATATCGTAGATGTTTTCAACCCCCCCCTCATATTTCGATTTCGATCGTCTCCACCATCTTTCGCTGATTCCGACCAAGTAAGTCGAGAGATCATTTCGAATTGCCTTGCCCCCCGTAAGACACAGAGCATGTACCAGCGTGGAGCCTTGCTCCTCCAGAGGGGCGTTTTTCCACCCCAAATACCTGTTGACAAAGGCACGAGAGAGATCCAACCATGGGGTTCCATCCAGTTTCCCCTCTTTGTAGAGCGGAATCACCTTCTTCATGAAGTCGTCTGTCTCTAAAAAGTCTAAAAGCTTCAGACGCTCAACGTCGGTGCGACGATCTTTGAAGTTCTTCACCCTCTTCTCTAACTCCCCCCACTTCTCAAGATTCACCGCCTTTGCTACGTTTCCCTTCGTCCCGCTGTTCGCTTCAACCCACACTTCAACAGCACGTTGTTCAGCCTGCGTAAAGAAAGAAAAGAAAACGGGAGAGAAGGACCAACAGTGTTAAATCCATTATGCATGTCAAATAAAAACTTGAGGACACCAGATTTTAGAGGGCTCTTAGGCTGAGAGGGGTGATTTCGATTTATAAAGAGGAAGAGAAAGGGGCGGAAAGGGANAAAAAGAAAGAGGGGGAACATGGGTGAGATCTTGATCAGATTTGACTGACCTCATAAAGAGGCTGGAGTTCTGTGATACGCTTCATAATCTCTGCTCTCTCCTCGTTTGATAGAGTTCCATCCTCTTCCCTCCATGCGAGTTTCATATTGAGAACGTGCAGCTCCTTTTCATGTGTGTACACCTGCAAACATAAAAAGAAACAAACGAACAAACACACGTCGAAATGAATAACTTTCAAAAAGAAGGCTTGAGCCAAAACTTCAAACCTTCCCTCCCTCCCTTCTTCCTTCCCTCTCTGCTCTTTCCCTTCATCCCTCCCTCTCTCTCTCCCTCCCTCCCCCCCGCTGTGTCTCTCTCATTCTGAGTCAGACCGACCCCTCGTTTGCAGATGTCTTTGACAGTCTGTATCTTCTTCAGCCATGGCTTCTTCAGACCCATGGGGGACTTTGCAAAGGTCATGTTCTTGTTCTTGTCATAACAAGAATAACACTGGGTCCAACAGAATTGTGCGCCTGCCTGAAGGCCGGCTGCTTCCAACCGGTCATCTCCAATCCTGGAGGAAGAGACCAACTGGCACGTCCTCGTCGACCCCTCATTTGCACACCTTGCCGTATGAAGAGACGTGAGCCCTTTCAAGACACCCATGGTAGAAACCTTTCCTTCAAACTGAGAAAGCTCTCCGTCTTTGGAATACTTCAATGCCAGCGCGAAATATGCTGCTTGTTCTTCAATTATAAAGAATGATGGGTTGTTAGAGCTGGAAAGGTACTGAATTCCCAAATAAGGGGGGGGCCCGGACGATTGGGAGGGGGCGGATTTTGCAGAACTCGCTGCTGCTGAGGCTGAAGCTGAGGCTGAAGCTGGGGCTGAAGCTGAGGCTGCGGTTGAGTCAGGCTGCTCTGATCGGGACTTCTTTTTCATGCTCACTGGCGCACCCCAGGCTTGAGATAGAGTTTTCTGCTTCTTCCCAGACTTCTTTGCTGCAAGACCAGCTTTGTGCTTGTTGGTGCTACAGTGTCCATGGATCGTGACGATCGTCTGAGTTTCTGAGTCATCCATCACTTTATCCCCATCATCTCTCTCTTCCACTCCTCCCATCTCTGCATCGTCCTTTCCCTCTTCTTTACCTTCTCCCCCCTCGCCGTCTCCTTTCGGTTTCTGAATGACTGTCTTCTTCGTGTGATAGAATTCATGGAGGTGGAAGGCGTTCTTTAGTTTGATCTTGACGTGGCATACATCACAGTCAACAGACTGCCCATCCGCCGCAGGTGTGCCATTCTGTTCTGTAAGAGTCTGCTGGTCTGCTTCAGTCCAGGCAGACTTTGCCTTACGAGAGGCCATCTTCAAATGAAATGGCCAAAGAGAGTTAAGGCTGACGATAGGCTGACGAAATGAAACAAAGAGTTCAATGTAAACACCTGAAACTGACACACTGTGTGATCATCGTATGAACAAATCGTGAGAACAATGAATTGTGCTGATCATGGACATTAGTCTGATATCAACTGCATTGCTGTGCGAGACCATGTGATTTATTGATTGACAGCAGAAGGTTTTGAGGTTCCTTACCGTCTCCATGCCGTCTCCAAGAGTGTCGAAGACGGCATAGAGACGGCTGGGGGGGGTCTCGGCTGCGTGAAGCCGTCCCGCCGCCGTCCGAATCGGACCCAGGGGGGGGTTCCCAGGATTGTATGCCACCCCGCCGCCGGCAACCCTCATATACCCCCCCCGTATGGACGCCCAGGGTGATGGTTTGCTCTCAAAAACAAAATATTTTGAGCTGCACTGAAATTGACGTTTCACCCCCTTTTACTTCATGCAGAGGTAAACCGATCAGCTGAACGTTTTCCCGAACAGCTGTGTTAACTTTTCTGGTGCTGGAACATCTTTTACGGCCCCCTTTTTGAGCGTCTGCAAACATTTTATACCCCGTAAAGACATGTCACACAATTTGACAGGGTTGAACGGGAAGAAGGAGGCATTTGTTTTTAGAGCCGGGTACGCAAAAAAAATATGGTCCGTGCAAAAGGGGGCAAATATGATTCAGTGTCAGGTGAAAATACAAGGAGCCGAGGGGGAAGGAGAAACTATTTGTAGCTGTGAGTATGCTGCAGCGGCAACCAGTTCTTTTCAAACCCACCTCATCAATTAGCATGGCTTAACGATCACGTCTGACAAACATGTGCAGCTGCTCCAAGAAAGACAGGAGAAGCGGTCAGAGGGGGCGGGGGGGACGAAGCAGCCTGACGTGCAAACGTTTTTCCCCACCAAAGATGAAGCAGAAGCCGTGGTCGCACCATATGCAGAGACGCATGAGAAGAGAATCAAGTGCGATATGCTGACCACTGACTTTCTGGCCAGTGCTGGCTGGCCTCATCTCACAGAAAACGAGGCATTGCGAAAGCTGGTCAAGGCATTGGACCCCCGCTACGATCTCCCGTCTGTGGGGAAGGTGCAGAGACTTCTGCTCCCAACACTGAAGAACGAGATTATTCTGTCAGAGGCATAGAGGGTAGCCGAACTTACCAACTCTGGATGCTTAGCTGCCCAGAAATAGGACGGTTCCAACACCAACAGCAATAGCAAATGTATGTGCGGTTCTCTGTCTCACCCCGTTGTCATCTCTCCGCAACCGAATAGAAGCCCAGGAGCACCCACTCCTAGAAAGCCGAAAAGCCAGAGAAAAAACTCTCAGCAGCTCCCATCACCGATCGATTCGATTCACATTGAAGAAAGTGATCATGAAGAAGAGGAAAAAGAAGTGCCATAAAGCTGAGTGATTGTCACCTCAATTTTGGTACGTGCTCTAACTTTATCGTATCAACTAAAAGTCATATACAATTTTAAATCTATCAATTTTACGTTCTTAATCTCTATTAGTACTAGAGTGAGTCTCAGTGACTAGTGTATATACACTGCCACACAGGCATAGTTTTTTTACGGAACTGATAAGTTATAATTATATATGTATTTTTTTAAATTTTTGAAACACACATCAGAAATGTTCTGATAACTATTGTCATGAGAAAAATGATCAGAGTGACAGTAAGTCAGTGACTCAGTGAGGAACCCTAAGAGCTTAACCTCAAATCTTACCTCAAATATCAAATATTTGAGGTTGAAGCTCAAATCAAATCAAATCAAATCAAATATAATCAAATCAAACATGGTCACTACATGTTTACCTTCATATAGGACTTCTGGTGTGTTTATGTATGTTCTTTCAGTATTCCATGATCGACGGTACCATCGAACATTCAAAACAATTTTTAACAATTTTGACTATATATCAAAAAAAAATATTGTTTGAACTTTAAAAGTTCTTAAAAGAAAAGTATCCAAAATTTGGTAAACTATGCAAAGTTGTACTTAAATTTTAACTTAAATTAATAAATTCATACATTTTTTTCATTTTTATATGTAGTTTTATATGTTCAGCCGTAAATAAGCATAAGTCTATTCAGTTTTTCTACTAAATTCCCACCCAAAAAGAATTTTATAGAAACGTTAACTCACAATGTATTAATTGCTATAGTGAATATGTTGAAAATTCTGCTAGAAATTCTATGTAAGGAAGTCTTTGTTATTTTTTAATTGTTGTAAACTCCATTCTCCCAATGATTCTGCTTTCAAATGTTAGGAAGGCAAAAACATTCTATTTTGTCCAGGAAAACCCAGCATCCAAGCATATGAAAATAGAAAAGAAAACCAGAAAAATGAAACTGGAGCAGACGTCATATACGCAGACAGACAAGAAAGATGAAGACTGAAAGGTCTTTATGTGAGGAGACAAGGAAGATGAAAGTGAAACGGACTTTCTGCAAGCAGACGGGCTAGCAGATAGAAAAGATTGATGAAACTGGAAAGGCCGCCATATACGCAGGCAGGAAAGATAGGAGCGTCGAGACCCGTCATGCAAGCAGGCAAGACGGACAAAAGCGGAGGAAAGTGGAAAGTCATCGTGCATGCACAGGAAAGATGGAACCTGAGAAGATGTCACACAAACCGACAGGAAACATGGAAGCGGAAAAGCTTTCATGCAAGTCGACAGAAAAGATTCATAAAACTGGAGAGGCCCTTAACATGTAGGCAGGAAAGATGGAAGCTAACGGAAAGTGGTCATGCAAACCGGCAAGACAAACAAAAGTGGGGAGTCGGCATGCAAGTAAACAGCGAAGGTGGAAGCTGAGAACATGTCATGCAAACCGGCAGGAAACATGGAAGCAAAGACGCTTTCATACAAGTCGACATACAGGAACGACGCAAGTAGAGAGGTGGTCGAACACGCCGGTAGGAAAATGAAGATGGAAGCGTAGAAAGCCGTCATGTAAGCAAACATGACAGAAGAAAGCAGAGACCTACCAGGCAAGCAAAAAAGAAAGATGGAAGTGAAGAGGCCGTCATGCAAACAGACAGAAAGATGGGAGTGGAGAGGCCGTCATGCAAACAGACAGAAAGATGGAAGTAGAGAGGCCTTCGTGCAAACAGACAGAAAGATGGGAGTGGAGAGGCCGTCATACAAACAGACAGAAAGATGGAAGTGAAGAGGCCGTCATGCAAACAGACAGAACGATGAACGTGAAGAGGCCGTCATGCAAACAGATAGAAAGATGGAAGTGGAGAGGCCATCATGCAAACAGACAGAAAGATGAAAGTGGAGAGGCCGTCATACAAACAGACAGAATGATGAAAGTGGAGAGGCCGCCATGCAAACAGACAGAGCGATAAACGTGGAGAGGCGGTCATGCAAACAGACAGAAAGATGGAAGTGGAGAGGCCGTCATGCAAACAAACAGAAAGATGGAAGTAGAGAGGCCTTCGTGCAAACAGACAGAAAGATGGGAGTGGAGAGGCCGTCATGCAAACAGACAGAAAGATGGAAGTGAAGAGGCCATCATGCAAACAGACAGAACGATGAACGTGGAGAGGCCATCATATAAACAGATAGAAAGATGGAAGTGGAGAGGCCGTCATGCAAACAGACAGAACGATGAAAGTGGAGAGGCCGTCATGCAAACAG